>JAKNSD010000018.1:522500-535930 GCA_023525715.1 Cichorium intybus
CTTGATCGCGAATTCCACCAACAGGCCACAATCACTCATGAAACGGGCTGTTGCCGGTAATAGTGGCCGCAAACACAAAAAAACGTAACATGAGTGACCTAAAACGCAAAAAAAAAAAAAAAAAAAAAAAAAAAAAAACAATAGTGACCTATTGTAAAAATATGAAAAACAATGTTACACTCACAGGTCATTTTCCCTTTACGAATCTGTTGGTGGTGCTTGAATTTGTGATTTCACCATTCAATTTGCAATATGCATAGATCAAAAAACAATTAAAATTATTTTATTTATTGAATAATATTTTCGTTTTTGAATAATATATAAATATAGTTTAGATTTTTTTTTTCAATAATATAATAAGATGGTTGTACTATATATCTGGTCAAAGTTTATGAATGTGTTACCAAATCGGCCCGTAACCAAAACGACGCATTAAGATGGTTGTACTATATATGTGGTCAAAGTTTAAGATAATCTATTTAATTTTATCTCATATCTTAAGGTGTGTTTATCAAGAAAAAGAAGAAATTTAGTTTTATTTGGAACCGGACTTTTATCTAATCAAAATTTAAGATACTCAATCTATTTAATTTTAACTCATCTTAAAGTGTGTTTATCAAGAAAAAGAAAATGAAAGTTCTCACCTCTTGTTTAAAAAAAAAGTAGTTCGTATATTAAAGATAAATAATAATAAAATATAATAAATCCATAATTAAAAGGTGTGTTTATCAAGATCTATATATAAGAACATAGATAAAAAGTATTCTTTCGATATCAGAAAAATACAAACCTTTAAAACCCAAAATCGTTCAAATGAACAAAACAATGTACTTTTACATCCCTTGGGAAACCATACGATCTATTGAAATGGAAAATAACTCTTAAATTGTTTGCTCTATATCTATATCTACAGAACATATAGATCTTAAATTATTAACTAACAAAAAGATGGAAAATAAAATATTTAACAAGAGTAGAACATGATTCATACACATCAGATCAAAACACACACGGATCTATACAGACATAGTTCTACCAACTCAAATCTATACAAAATAGACACAACCCCTGTATAGCACATATACTAAAGTATTATGTTATTTTCTTTCTTTTTTCCTGGTAGCCAGCCACAATCAAAAAAAATAATCAGGAGGAGATAGCCTGCAAACAGATATTCATAAGCTTTCTCTAAGATACAAACAGATATTCATAAGCTTGCAAACACACAGATACATATAGACCAAGACTTGGCAATTGGGAGACGTATTCCTCTATTTGTGGTTTATGGACGGATTTACCCCTGGATTGAGATTGGGTTTTTGTGGTCGTATATAAGTGTCAACACTGACTTTTTGGAGTTGTTCGGTCGAAAATACCCCCGAGCTAAGGAAGCAGCTGGTGGTTTATTCAGATTAATTGATATAAGACCGATTTAGCCTTGGTTGTGTCCATGTTTGTCTCAGGCTTGGTGCTTGTTCTAGCCCTGTTTTTGGATCACTGCTATTATTCTTATTTTCTGTGTAGACATCTAAAACACATGAAGAAAACTCTTATTTCCAAACTGTTACAGAAAAACCAAACCTGATATTTACAGAAAAATGATAGCCAGCAAACTGTTATTTCCAAATAACTTATAGAAAGTAGTACATTGCTAGCTATTTCCCTATAACTTATCGAAAGTATATTGTTATTTCCAGCAAGTCCTTTTAGTTAAAAAAAAGTTATTTATTCCAATATAAGTTAAATACTTTAAGGCAAACAATCTACAGTAAACAAAATAAAATGGTTTAATATTTGAAAAATAAAAATTTTAAACATGTGTAAACCGATCCATACATTCCTGCCCAAAAATAAATTACCTCCAATTTCCAGAAAATGTACATTGTAAGAAAATGGATTTCCAAATATCATTCCTTGAAACTTGTCTCTGTAAATTAGAGAAATCGACACAAATATCATTTGGTGAGATTGATATTCAACTAAGCATACACAAGCATTTATCATGAAACAATAATGAGTATTAATTACCATTTCAAAGTTAAATCTTCCACAAAACACAAGATCTAGAACTCAAAAAAATGGATTTCGTCCATCATTCAGAGGTTCAACACTTTGAAAATGCATCTTCATTTGTAGCCTGGAAATAAGAAAAAAAACAATGGCAGCACCATCTTCGATGAAGAGAGAAAAGAGGTTGAAGAGATGAACTCACCTTAGGGTTGGATTAGGGACGAATTGGTCAACCAAGGACAAGCTCCAAAACCTGAAATAAAAAAAACCCAAATCCATAAACATAACACAAAACTAGGGCGTGTTCGGCAAAATTAGCTGGTAACCGGTAGCGGTTAGCTGTAAGCGGTTAGCGGTTAGCGGTTAGCGGTTAGCGGTTAGCGGTTAGCGGTTAGCGGTTAGCTGGTAGCGGTTAGTGGCAAAAGCAGCTGTTAGTTTTTTAAAATGTAAAATAATATAAAAATCAAAAGTCAAACGCTAAAAGCTCTCAAAAGCTAATTGAAATGGGTTTTGGATTATGAGCGTTTTGTTAAAAATAAAAGCTAAAAGCTCTTGCTGCCGAACGAGGTTTTTTCATTTTGCCAAACTGTGAAACTCAAAAAACATATTAATTAAAACCTAAAAACAAATCAAACCATATCAACCAAAATTTGCTAAAGATCGATTTACATGTTCTTGCTTCTTTTTTCATCTAACATTTTATTGTTTTCATCTCGAAACATCTTGGAGAAAGGAGGGAATCAGAGAAATGGGTGATCATTATCTGTTTTTATCATCACCAAACATGTTTCCCAAGGATGACCCCCACTTGTACCATTCTGTAAAATATTATTATGTTAAAAAAAAGTAAGAGGTGGTTCCGTAAAAGGGTTAAGGGAAAATGATTTATAAGGGTAATTATGTTTCAAAAATGTTCAAAAAACATCATTCAAGTTTGGTTTGTTCAAAAAACACCATCCAAGTAAAGCCTTTGTACAAAAAACACCATCCAAGTAAGGCCTTTGTACAAAAAACACCAACGAACTACATGTTTTGTTTAAATTTTACCCGATGGTAACCGGCTCTTGCAGGTTAAACTGTTCATCTGTTATTATGCCATGTCACTAAATATTAGGCCAAGTCATCCTTTAACCTGCAAGAGCCGGTTACCATCGGGTAAAATTTGAACAAGACATGTAGTTCGTTGGTGTTTTTTGTACAAAAGCCTTACTTGGATGGTGTTTTTTGTACAAATGTATTACTTGGATGATTTTTTTGAACAGACCAAACTTGGATGGTGTTTTTTGAACAGTTTTGAAACATAATTACCCTTATAAGTCATTTTCCCAAGGGTTAAATGCATGAATTCCTTAAGAAGGTCTGAATAATATGCCACAATTCCATTACATGTGCATTAACCATTGAGAAACCAAATGTAGAGAGACTATTTCAAGCAAATCCGCCCCCATCTACTATCTTTCCTGTAATAAAACAAAGAGATTTTTGAGGTGAAACAGAGTAAGATAAAGAGGATAATGTGAGTCAATCCGGAAACAGGAGACAGAGAAAGAGAGCATATGATGTTCGGTAACTAACCATCAAACCTTAACCAAATTGATTGGAACCACAAATTCGAGGGTTTTGGCGTTGGCTGGTAGAGGACATGAAGGGTGCAGCGGATAGGGTTGGTCAGCAGCGATGGCATAATGGTGTGGTTGTGCAGTCGCAGGTATGGTGAAGGTAATGTATCGCTGATATTTTGTAGTGGTAGAATGATGTTATGAGGTGACCCGGCAAGGGGCGGTGTGACAAACTGGAATAACGGCATTTTTTAAGAAATAATGGGGAAAGGAGAGAGGAGCTTCAAATGTAAACCAGGATTCGATGGGATAGTTATGGGAGAAGACGTCAAGATCTCTGTGTATAGATATTCATGGGGAACAGCGGCTAATTTCAAAATTTTCAGGTACCGAGAATTTTCAAAAACGTATTTCAAAATTTTCAGACCCGCTCAAAATGTAAATGCTTCAACAAGTTGTACAGTCTTAAAAATTAAGACTTTTGTGCATTAAAATAGTTGTAACTTATATATGTATTATATATATACTAGCTGCGTACCCGCGCAATGCGGCGGCGGCAAATATTTTCGTTTCGGCAATTCATTTTTAGGTTTTAGGTTGCAGATGGGAGGGGGAGTTGGCGAATATGAGAGTGATTAATTTCTTTTCGGGCTATTAATTACCTTTCCAACGATATAGGGGACGGTAAATACCCAAGAGTGTGGGACCAAAAATGGAAAAAAGTTTTAGAAATTGGTTTGGAACTATAGGGATATTTTGCAATGAAATGATAAATAGAAATAGAATGCTATAATCTACACAAAAGACAAAGTAAACAAAGGGACAATGGACAAAACAATTTTTCGTACCAAAAGTGTAAAAATTATTAAAGCTAACAAATTTTGTAAAAACAAAAACTACAAGGCTATAATCCGCAAAAAATAAAACTAAGTAAATGCTTAGTTTGGGCAGAACTCACATTTAAGGAAAGTACAATGCTATAATAACAACAATAATAGAAGTTTAATGCTATAATCCAAAAGAAATAGACAAAGTAAACATTTCGTTTGGGGAAAATTTTCATTTAAGTAAAGTACAATGTCATAATCTGCCAAAGTAAACATTTACAGTGCAATAAATTTAAAAAAATGAAAAAGCCAAAGAAGCCAAAGTAAACATTTACAGTGCAATAACTTTAATTAGTTTTTTTATAAGATATAAATTATCAAAAACAAACCAAATACGTTTTAATTCATCTATTTAAGACCGATTAAGTTATAGTTGATATATATCGTCGCTAATTTTAAGCATCATAATAGAATAATGTGTCTTCATTAGAGGTTTTTAAAATAAAATTACTTCTAAAGTTTGGTCTTCCTATACAAAACAGTCTTCATAAACATTGTTACATAATTCTCACGTTAGAAATCAAAAGAGCCAAATTGTATCAATTTTCACTACTATATTTTTTAAACAAATCACTAAATTCAAGTCGCATACTTTTAAACCAACATATTTAAAATAGATTAGATTACTAAGTCCCATGCAAAACAACATACCAACAAGTGTCTACCCAATTGTATCAATTTTTACTATTACGGTTCTCAAAGTACATTGTTCTAATAAGAAAAATAATTAAAGATAATTCAAAGTACAAAGACTTAAAAAAAACATTCACAAAGAAATAGATTAAAATAATGTATGCTATAAATACTTGCATATTCGCTACAAACCCTTTGGTAAAGCATCATAATCCAAGAGTAACCTGAAATACTACAAAAGAAAATTTAGGTTGTTAAAAGCTTGATACCACACCTTATTTTCAAAGTACGTTGCTTAATTAGCAGCATACTTCAATTGCACATTTGGAATTTGTCCCATTTGCAAGGTTTAAATATGTCCCACAATAGCAATCAAGTTAGTTTAATAGACAATCAAGTATGAATAAAGCCATGGACTAACGATATTAGATTTTGAAGAGACTTTGACGACAATTTCACTCAGCTCTAAGACTTTCGGTAAGCTTGGAAGCTCCTATATTATCGAGCTCCCTTAAGACAACATTTTTGGTAGCCATAACAGTGGTAAGCATAGGCTCTTGTCAACTGTTACTTTTACCCAGTGGAGCTTTGAAGCAATTTATTTACTATTATTTATATAATAAATATCGTATTTAAAATCATAATCAAAATTTTAAATTTCCGAAATTTTCAAAATTTTCAAATTATTCAAAATTTTCAATTTTCAAAAATTTTCAAATTTTGAAAAATTTTAAATTATTCAAACTTTTCAAACTTTTCAAAATCATTCAAATTTTCAGACTTTTCAAATTATTCAAAATTTTCAAACTTTTAAATTTATTCAATTTTAAAACTTTTAAAACTTTTCAAACTATTCAAATTCCGAAAATTTTCAAATGAACGAAAATTTTCAAAATCATTCAAATTTTCAGACTTTTCAAATTATTCAAATTTCCAAAAATTCCAATTTTTCAAACTTTTCATATTATTTAAATTTACGAAATTTTCAAAATTTTAAACTTTTCAAATTATTCAAAATTTTGAAACTTCTATAATTTTTAAACTTTTAGTTATTACTATTACAAAATTACAATATGATTCTTTAAAAGTATATCTTATAATCTATCTTCATAAGTAGATTATTAAATATCAATATATAAATTACATTTTAATGATATAGATTTATGGAAAATTTTCAAAAAATATTCAAAATTTTCAAATTTTTAAGATTATTCAATTTTAAAACTTTTTAAATTATTTAAATTTCCAAAATTATGAAAATCTTCAAAATTTGAAAATTTGAAAATTTGAAAATTTCAAAAATTTTAAATTATTCAAACTTTTCAAAATAATTCAAATTTTCAGATTTTTCAAACTTTTCAAATTATTCAAAATTTTCAAAC
Organism: Cichorium intybus; assembly: GCA_023525715.1. Classification (NCBI taxonomy): domain Eukaryota; kingdom Viridiplantae; phylum Streptophyta; class Magnoliopsida; order Asterales; family Asteraceae; genus Cichorium; species Cichorium intybus. The sequence goes on from JAKNSD010000018.1 coordinate 528,972, forward strand.
TTTTAAGATTATTCAATTTTAAAACTTTTCAAATTATTCAAATTTCCGAAATTTTCAAACTTTTCAAATTATTCGAAAATTTTCAAACTTCGAAAATTTTCAAATGATTCAAAATTTTCAAACTTTTCCAAATCATTCAAAATTTCACTTTTCAAATTATTCAAATTTCCGAAAATTTCAATTTTTCAAACTTTTCAAATTATTCAAATGACTTTCATGCAACATCTTGAATGATTTAGACTTGGATAACAATGTTGTAACAAAAAGAAATGAAAGTAGGAGGCTACAATACACAAATCATGGAAAGTTGAATGTTATTTCTTGCATTTAACTCATACATACAAGTCGAGTGACAACTTTATTCCCATTCCCATGATCATCGCCTTTTTTCAATAAGAAGATCTTTAATAGCTCCTGGTAGGACCTTCTAAAACTCAAAGACAAATTCATTTCCTTTTTTTCTGCTATTTTGAAGAATATCATTTGCAAGATACAAAAGAGGAACATTCTGAAGCGACCTCAGAACTTTGAAACTACTTCTCCTATGTTGCAACAATTTCTGCTTTGCTTCGGTTAAATATACACCAATGGGACAGTGTTATACATGGTCAAGATAACAAAGATGGAACAGAAAACTATCATATGAAAGTATTGAAGATTTATAGTCTTTAAATTCTACTGTGATCCAATCATCCAATTGAGAGTGAAATTTTTTGTTTAGGGACGAAACATGTACTTTACCCTTGAAAAAACAGCACATGACACACATAGTGAAAATAATAATAAATTACATGACTAACCTCATTTTTGCCGGTTAAGATTGGTTTGCCATAGAGAAGTTAAGCAAAGATACAACCAACTGACCACATCTCAACTAATGGACCATATTTTTTAACTCCAGCCTCTAAGTAACAATTCAGGTGGTCTGCTAAAAACAGAGTTATAAAAAGTGAAAATGACAACCAGGGGCATATGAAATACCAAAAAAATTAACAAAAAAACGTGTAACTTCACAAAATCTGATAACAAGTATCTTTAAAAAGAGTAATTTACTTGTACCTTCGGCAATGAATGTAGTGCTTTGGGGTTCTGCTGTTAGTGGCATACAATTCCCACTGGTGGATGAACAATTCCACAATAACTTATAGCCATTCCATGTTAACATCATCTTCTTCCTGAATTCAAAAAGGTACAACATTAACAGCATAAGGTGTATCTCATTAAAGATATTTGAGTAAAAAAGGATCAAAAACCTAAAGAAAAAGATATGCACGGACTTATTGCAATTTGCAAGGTACAAGCTCGTTTTCTCTTTTTTCGACATTAAAAAGTTGCAGCATTATTTCATCACTTTCAAAATTCATTAGGATAAAGTAGGATGTTATATCCGATACATATTATTTTGTAGGAAAGGAGAAATGAAGGTAATTTACCTTCAAAAACCTGCAATATTCGAGAAAATCTTCTTTCCATCAAAAACCCTTTAAAACCTGCATCCAATAAACCATCAAAAAAAGACGATAATGTTCACAATTAAACCAATAATCAAGAAGTACCTCACTTCGAATACAATTGAAATCATCTATGAATATAGTTGTAAGTATCAAATGAACATAACACAATGCAAAGATAAAGAATGCAAATATGTGTACAATAAAACACAGTTTTAATCGTAAATGATTACAACACAATGTAGAGAAAAAACACAATACGGTTTTAATCATCGATGATTACATCACAGTGTAGCCAAAAAAATACAATGCATTTTTAATCATAAGCAAATAGTGGGCACACGTGATCATTGTTATTCTTGGATTCACATCTGCAAAATCGAGTTCAATGATATTAAAATAAGTAATTTACATACTATATTAAAGTTGCACAAAAGTTATAATCGGTGTTCTAATCATCTATGCACATTAGTTATAACCATAAATGATTATAACCATATTAAATATGTTGAAAGTTATCATCAGAAATGATTATAACTATTGTTCTGTTTATATATGCAGTCATTGTTATAATCATAAATTATTATAACTGATGTTCTAATTATTATGCAAAAATATTTAGGTCAAATTAAATATGCCCAAAATTATAATTTGAATGACGACTACATAGATCAAAATTGAGCCCACTTCACTTCCGGATGACGACTTCAGAGATCAAAACAATGTTGCTTTGATTTTTCTTGTTGCTACCATCACACACAAAAGAAAGAGCGGCACTCATGATCATTATTATTGTTGGATTCACATCTTCAAAATCAAGTTCAACGACATTCAAAATAAAAACAACTCATAAGTTATAATGTTATGTATATGTATATGCACCGATGATTAAAAATGAGAATAAAAGTGACTGATAAATGATTAATAAGTAGACGCTTAATAAAACAAACATACATATATAGTATTAATCAACAATGATTAACACTACAAATTTACTTATTCTTGTTTAAAACTGTATGCATACTTATGATTTATACGTTTTAATCATTAATGATTACTATGATGTTTACATTTGTTTTAAAACAATGCATAAATTATTTGCATTTACAATTCTCTACTTTCGTATGATTTTGTAACATGATGTGGTTATTAACTACAAATAGTGTAAATTTTATTAATTAGAAACAAAGCCATGTAACAAATATTGTATATTGAATTAATCAGATACACAAAGCATAAAGCACATGTCCCACCAATCAACAATCAAGGAGTTAAACATTGTTATTTATTTCTATTTCACCCTTCCAAATATTGTAGTCTGATACATATATATGGCCCAACAATCAATTAATAAGATATTAACTATGAAGTATATACATGAAGCATTTGACGGCATGAGTATTTTAGGGTATTGGTAAAAAAAAACCCCTCATCATGAAAATATGATGTCCCATCAATTAAGGTTTCTTTTTATATTAGTTTTAATATATATATATATATATATATATATATATATATATATATATATATATATCTATACTATACTATAAACCATATATAAATTACAACACCCTTATGCACAAAGTCTTAATTTTTAAGACAGTACAATCTCTTGATGCACAATCACAATTGAGCGGGCGATATGTTTGAAAGTAATTGAATCTACTCCCTAGCCAGCTGGCCACATCTATAAAACTGAATTTGGAACGAAAAGGAGAGTGAATTGCGGACAATAGATTGTGGATATGATGCATATCCTATATAAAGACTGATCCCATACAATTCACAATTCAAAATTTTTTGAAATCTTACACTCAAAACTCTCTCGATCCCAAATCGGGCTCCCTGTAACATTTCATCTCCTTGTAAAATACCATCATCTTCTCCATATGCTCCCATCGGTTGTGTATCAGAATCACCGCATGATTCTCATCCTTCTCAATCGCGGACTATCTCCTTCTCTACATCATCGTATTTGCAGCTGCTTCTCGATCGACACCATCTACAGGTTCTATCTATCTCACCGCCATCCCCTTCTTTCTCATCCTTCTTCATTTCTCCAGCATCGTATCTTTCTCACACACTTAACTGTTTCAATTCCGTGGATCTAGATCCAGATCCAGAAACTACCATCACAGTATTTCTCTTTTTTCTGATTAGGGTTTTCATTGACTTGCAGGTACGGTTGGGTTTACGATTCTTGATTTGGTTTATTAGGTTTTTAATTGGTGATTTTCGATTAGTTTTATTTTTTTTCGCAGGGGCAATAAGACTTACGCAGATGTTGGATCCGGATGAAGGCAAATGGACTCTCGGATCTTGATAAAGGGACAAATAAAGGTTTCTCATCCGTTTTTGGTATCTATTTTAAGTTTTAGATCTAGGTTATGTAGCTTTCATTTTGATTTTTTGAATTTCGATTTTATTTTCATTTTGTAGATCCAAGTTCTATAGAATCGGGTTCTGTAGCTGTAGCTCCTGTTGTTCAGTTCACACCAATGGCGCTTTAACCACCACGCTTTACCGTTTCAGACACATCTCTGTAATGATGCCATTCTTTCTCCTTATCTATTCATCGTATCCATTTTTGCCGGTTTGAATTTTATTTGATCGCCGTTTTTAAAAGATGTTAATCTTTTTCAAATGTTTGATCTTTCTTTTTTCCAAGTTTGATCTCTTTCCCTCTTGATATATCGCAGGTTTCATCTTCTTCAAAGATTTGCACGCAAGGGTTTGATGAATAGAAATCTCGATTGCCATAAACAAAGACGCCTTTAGGTGATTATAACTCACAGCTGCTGGTATTTCAGTCTCTCTGTTTTTCTCTTCTTCAATCAGCCACTCGCTCATCAAGGTTTTTGGTTTCTTCCGTACATGTTTTTTATTATTATGGATCTAGATCTAGACCACCTTCGTATAACCAAAGTGTCTCTTTATGTGTGTGTATTTTTACAGGTCTTTGCTTTTTTCAATAATTTTTTTTTCTGGTTGTTGTGATTTGAGGAGACACGCAGACACGAGTAAGAAAATAAATGAGGGGACCAAAACTCAAAATATTTTTTTATGTTTCAAGTTTGCTCTATTTTGTTTTTTTTAGTTTTGATGTTTATTGTTTTTGTTTTATTTTGTATTCAGGTTTACAGCTTTATACTTTGAGGTGCAAATGAAGAAAATGCCCTCTTATCATTAAGTAACAAAGTAAATGACAGGAACAACCACCTCCCATCACTACTACCGTTGCCAGTACCACAGACACACAGGAACCGCCAAATTTTTCTTGGAGCCATTGTAGTCATTACCTCTTGATTTTTCTCTGTTTGTTTGCAGGTTGTTGAATGAAAGGAAGAAGTTTCGTATATAAGAAGATCAGTAGGTAAATCCTGTAAAAGATCAGGAAATTGTTTTGATAAGCTTAGGTTGTTTTAGTTGGTGGTTTAACATTTTAATTCTTTATTTTAGACCCCAATACGTGCCTGGTGATTCTATTATTATAAAATTCACATTCTTCAGTCACTATTTATCTTATCATAACCGTATCTGTACTGAAAATTTAGTACTCGCTTCAAGAAGCATATGAAAAAGATAACGAGATCTTCCTGTATGCTGAAGATGTAAGCAATGTAGAAATAAATCAAAATATTCTTCACCTTTCTTTTTCCATTCATTGTTTCGAATCTGTAGTGAGTTTTTAGGATTAAGAAGTTGCTTATGTTGGCGTTGTTATCAAAATACAAATTCTAAGTTGGATTATAGACTAATTTGTATTTTTATTCTTATTTTCAGTTTGAAGACCGTTCTTGTGATTTGCTTACAAGACTCTAAGAATAAATTAATTGTTTGGGAAACAACCATTAAAAATGTTAGTTTTTCACTTTTTTGTGTAGTGTTTAATTCATGATTTCATGTCATGTCAGGTAAATTAACTGGTTGGGGTGGATTATCACAACATAATTTTCTTGGAAAACCAGTTTCTTTTATTCCTTTTATTTATTTTCATGCAAATAGAACTTGTAGGAGAGATATTGAAGCATATTCTTTTCCAATTCTCAATGAGGAGTCTTTTGGAGGAAAATGACATGCAGAGCATGTGAGGGCAACTACTACCGCATGGGGGAAAGCAAAATTGTGAAGATATAAAAGTCATGGGGACTGCAAAAATTGATAACACTTTATCTCGGTACCTTGCATGCTTGAACCTCGGTATCAGACAAAATAAACAACATAACGAATTACTAATTTTTTGTAATCCTTGAAAATGCTTGATTAAAATTATATAAATATGATTAAAATAATAATCTGTGGTAGCATAGAATTGTATATTTATATACATTTAAATTTTAGATTTCACGTTTGTTTTAAGATAATTAGTAAGCTTGACGTATTTTTTTAATATAATAATTGATTATAAGTTCGCACCCTTCATTTTCTAAAGACTTCGTTTCACAGTCCTATATTTACTGTTATTAAAATTTAAAACTTTTGTCATATTGCTAATTACTTTATAATATATATTAAAAAATATAAATTATTTTTAATATATTTCATCTTGAAATCAAAATACGTCAACAATTATAAGTTATAATTTTGTGTTTCATATATTTCATCTTCAAATCAAAACACCATTCAACGTTTGATTAAAGAAAACTAATCTCCGCCCGAAAACTATTCACGTAAATGTAATTAATATCCGCCCGCTGCATTGCGCGGGTACACAATAAACACGCAAAAATTTCATCGAATTTAACTATTCGTCGTCCACCGAAAGATGCTAATCGTTGAAACTCAACTAATTACCGCAAAAACCGGTTCACCGCCGCTGCAACGCGCGGGTATATGCGACTAACTATGAAGGATTTTTAAAAATAGCAAGAAACTTTCGGTTCCGGATCCGGTCTGGTTCTTCGGGACAAATGCTCATCCCTAATTTGGAATATGATATGTCTAAAAAAAGCACTACTCACATAATAAAACTATTCGCCGACAAAAAAAAAAGGACTCGCCAAAAGGAAACAAATCGGCACCTTAAACTATTCACCAGAACAAACTAATGTTCGCCACCGATAGTAATTAATCGCCAAAAAGAAACTATTCTCCGCCGCCGCATTGCGCGGGTACGCAGCTAGTATATATATATATATATATATATATATATATATATATATATATATATATATATATATATATATATATATATATATATATATATATATATATATATATAGGAGTGTTATTTGGTTGATTAAATCGGGTTTTGGTTTAAGTCGGTTTTTTTAAAATTTTCCAAATTAATCGTAACCAAACCAAATAAGATTCGGTTAAATCGGTTTCGGTTTATTCGATTTGGTTAATCAGTTTAGGTTTATTCGGTTTGGTTAATCGGTTTCGGTTTATTCGGTTTAGTTAATCGGTTTCGGTTTATTCGATTTGGTTAATTGGTTTCGGTTTATATATACATATATATATATATATATATATATATATATATATATATATATATATATATATATA
>JAKNSD010000018.1:535953-592775 GCA_023525715.1 Cichorium intybus
CTATATATATATATATATATATATATATATATATATATACTAGGTGCGTACCCGCGCTATGCAGCGAACGCCGATTAATTTCATTTACGTGAATAGTTTTCGGGGAGCGATTAGTTTTGTTTCATCAGACGTCGAATGGTGAGTTTCGATCAATAGTTTTCTGTTGACATTCATGAGTCGAACATATAAGCACTTCTCCATGACTTATGGTCCCTAAGGTTTGCTAATTTTTCCATTTGTAATATTGGTCCTTATTTCGTGTTTTTAAATATTTTTTATCCCTATTCCAAGTAAAATGTCGCTTTTTATTACCAGCGTATAGTTTACCTTTTTTTTTTTTGTAATTTAGATTTTTTGTTTCGTATTTTGTTCCAAATCAACTACAAATTAAGAATAATAATATAAAATTAAAAGTATTCAATCAAAAAACTGGAAACTTTCTTATCATATTGCACTTTATGAACACCATACCCACTTCTTGCAATCAAATACATATTTGGATATTTTTTTTTACTAATCTCATAATTTTAATCATTATGATTTTCAATTTGCAGCAAACCCACATACATTATCAAAATTTGACGTTTAGCAAGGAAAATGTTTGAACTGAAAGATAATATTTCCTTCTCAAATATTACAATCAAATAATAAATACACTAAGTGTTTATATTATATTATTTTAGTTTCAAATATTATAAACAGTTATAATAACATACACATTTGTCCATCGAGCATGAACAAGAACTCGACTCGCTTCTTAGTCGGTAGGTGCAATGGACTGTAAAATTTTTATATTAGTGTACACATATGACCTTTCAACATCAGTTTATGATTTTCCTTTCAACTTGCTCGAGTATTAGATTTCTTCTTTTTCCAGAACTAAAAATGATACTGTGCTTCCATAATAAATTACTTTATTATTCCTTTTTGTTCTTAGTTATCCCACATAATCAATATCAATTAACTGCCTATTGTATCCCAGGTAATCTTCTTGCGTAGGGTGAGGAAAGATCCATCGGTCCAAAGTTGAAAATCCAAAAAGGTATTGTATATAACAAAGATATAAAAATTGATATTAAAACGTTCACATCTTTTCTATTTTCAAGATAAACCATAACTTAAAAATTTTGCCTGCTGTACTTTGATTGCTATGACATGAAAATAGACATGCTTGTACGATACATGAAAATAGCCATGCTTGTACGATACATGTTTACCATTTCAATTTATAATTTCCTTATTCTATTGACCATCAAAAAATCAACATCCTTTTTCTTTTCCTATTTTCAGTTGGCCTTGTAATTGTGTCTACTTGATCATCAATAAACCACAGACCTTTTAGCTTTGATAATACTGAAAAAAGTATTGTATTTAGATAAAACCAATTTACAAAAGAATAAAAATAAAAGAATCAGATCAGACGACTTATGTTGATGCTATGCCATCATAGTACTCTTCTTAACATACATCTCTTGGTACCCGCTAACTCTCTTTTTCTGCAGTTATAAAAACAGCCAAACCCTATTTGAAATTAGAATATGGTGAATTCTACAAACAAAAAAGAGAGGATGAACTTAAACTTACCTTCAGAATGAGGTTCAGTCATGAAGTAAGCTTCTACTTTCCATTGATTATAAACCCATCATGGCCCTGTTCAACAAAAACGACAATAAAAACGATAAAAATGAAATTTTAAAAGTCAATCAGGTTAATTCAAAAACAAAAGTAAAAATGGAATTTAAATTCAAAAGGAACTTAATTGAAACCGACCACAAGTTTGTTAAGAGAGTTGAATGATACATTCTCTGCAAAAGGACACATATATGATATATGACAAAAATAAATAAAAAATACAAAAAAGACATACCAACTGAAAAAAGGAAAAACAATTCTGATGAAGAGCATCATTTTCTCCTAGGCTTATCTTTTATTGTATTTGTTTCCAAACTAAATTCCAAGCCTTACCTTGCCAGAAAAAGGGAAATAGAGAGCATGCCACTCACATTATCCAACTGTGATTTAAGAACCTTATTAACTCAACATCATGAAGAAACTTTAATTTTCCTTCACAGAAAACACGTTCCACTTTCTCAGTTGGAAAAGTATGTACTGTAATACAGTAATAGAAATAAACATGGTATATTCAGTCTCCATCGAGTCTTTGGCTGGGATCTGAGGAAGTATCAAGTAAGATGAGCATGTATGTCGTATCCATGTTTATTATGATGCATACAGCTCCTAGCAGGAAGACGATATAAATAATAATTTTCATTATGACATTCTTACAAACAGACCCTTTGAGTCCAGTTACAATTATTAAAAAAACATAAAACTTATTTTCTACCCTTTTGATTTGGCATCCCGATCTTTGATACCTGATCAATATTTGAACCTGCAACATATAATTGCATTAAGCGGATGGGATTTTATGATGTATTTGCGACTTACCAGATGAGCCAGACTCCGGCTCTTGCAATGATTGCAGTGATTATCACACCTGAAAGAGTGAAATATGACTACATCTACATATTAACATAATTTTAACTCAAAGAACCCAGATCTACATAGATCTTGTTTCTAAGTGGAGATCCAAAATAATAATAGACGAAAAAGAAATAAAAATGAACCTAAAAATAGAAATAGGGTTGGAAAAAGCGAACCATTGATTGATTTAGGGCTAACAATCGATTTATGGATATGTGTATTCAACAGCAAGTTATTAGATTCGATCCTATCCTCAAACGGTGGTGCGATGGTGGTGTGTTGGTGAGGCGGTCGTGTTATGGTGGCATGAAGTGGTGAGGTTTCTGGTTTCAGAATGACCTGGTAAACAATGGTGGTAAGAAAGTGGCGGCAGTAACATCGTGGTGGTGGTGTCGACAGGGGCGATGATGTTGCAATTGCATTGAGGCTGGCAGCTGATTAGTTAGAGTTTAGGGTTTTAAAGAGGGACGGTGCAAAACGATAGTGGCGAGATCGAGAGAAGGGAACAAAATTCAAAATTTTCAGAAATTTTCTTCGATTAAAGATTGAGAAGCGGAAGAGGGATACAGAATACCTAATTTAGGCAAGGCATTTAAAGGAAATCTTTGAAGAAGGAGGAATGTCGTGATCCCTTGGGTGCTCAAGTTTTTATATTGTGGTGAGGAAAGGTTTAGTGGAACAAAAGTCAGGCACGCCTCTCTTTTCAAATAATAGGCACGCCTAAAAAGAGATTCAAAATTTTCAAAAGTCAGGCCCGCTAAGGAGATTCAAAATTTTCAAAAAGCCACGCACACCTATGTTCTCATCATGATTCTTCACCAGCTAAGGGTATTGTGCTTTGTGTTGTGGTACTGTCTTAAAAATTAAGACTTTTGTGCATAAATGAGTTGTAATTTATATATGGTTTATAGTATAGATATATATATATATATATCATAGTATTATATAAAGCATTTAGCTTAAAACTCTTAAATACAGATTTTTATGCATAACGTACTACCGATTTATACATATTTTACCTAAAACGCTTAAATACAAGTCTTTTTGGCAAATTGTACTATGATTGTATGCCACAATATGGATAGAAGTAGTGATGAGCATGGATCGGTTTGGGTCGGTTTTGACCCTTAACCGAACCCAAACCGATAAGGGTCGGTTTTTATTATTCCAAACCCAACCCACACCCAAACCCATCGGTTCGGTTCACTTGGTTTTCGGCTTCCTTCGGTTCGGTTTCGGTTTTAACCCGACTTCAAACCCACGCCTTGAGTTATCTAAACCCATCGGTTCGATTCACTTGGTTTTCGGCTTCCTTCGGTTCGGTTTTAACCCGACTTCAAACCCACGCCTTGAGTTATGCTAGGTTCTTCAGAAATCAACATATATAGAAGAGGATGGTAGCATATAGGGGTGTAAACGAGCCGAGCCGAGCCCGAGCCTGACCAAGCTCGGCTCGGGCTCGTTAAGAAATATATAGGGCTCGGCTCGGGCTCGGCTCGTTACGAGCTTTATGAACCTGAGCTCGGCTCGGGCTCGTTAAGAAATACACAGGCTCGGCTCGGGCTCGGGCTCGGGCTCGGCTCGTTTAATTCTTAACGAGCCCTAAACGATCTTAAGCTCTGCTTGAGCTCGTTAACAAGCTCGTTTACTCGAATGCAGGAAAATAACAGTTTACTTAATAACTTATATTCTAAAACAAACAAAATACGTAGAATACAAAATATTCAAACTCCAAAATACAAACAACCTAAAATGTAATTAAATCATCCATAAGCAAATTAAACAACTTCAATATAATTTATTTTATATATATATATATATATATATATATATATATATATATATATATATATATATATATATATATATATATATATATATATATATATAGTAAATATAAATATTATATTATACATAGGCTCGTTTAGGGCTCGCGAGCCTAATCGAGCTTGGTGACACAGGCTCGGCTCGGGCTCGTTTAATAAACGAGCCTTATATTTAAGCTCGGGCTCGTTTAAAATCGGTCTCGAGCCGAGCTTTTATCGAGCCGGTCCCGGGTAGCTCACGAGCCGGCTCGGCTCATTTGCACCCCTAGTAGCATATGTTTCTTTCCTGGGCGATGTGGGATAGTTTCAAAGTAAGCTATAAAAGTAATGTGGCTAAACTTGAAAATACTTGAGCAAAATAATAAACACCTCTAACAAGATTCGAACTACTGACCTCGCCTACAAATGGTGAGCGACTCAACCAACTCCTCTAAATATCACTTGTTATCCAAAGTCGCAAAACTAAATATAACATATACGTAAATATGCTAAAGCATTATCCATATTGGTTGTAAAATAAAACAGTCTTGAAGGGGATCGAACATGAGACCTCCGATTCGCATGCGCACAACGTTATCCAGTGAACTAACGCTTAACTTATGCTTGATTTTCACTGAACTTATATATAATGTGTATATGTATAATATATATTAATGCATTAAATATAAATCGGTTCGGTTTGGGTTTTGTCGGTTTTTTAAATCATAAAACCGAAACCGACCCATAACTTTCGATTTTTGAAAATTGAAAACCCAAACCATCGGTTTTTGGTATGGGTTCGGTTTTTCGGTCTCGGTTTGTCTGTTTTTTTGTCGGTTTTTCTGTTTGTGGGTTGGTTTTGCTCATCCCTAGATAGAAGCGGCCATCAGTACTCTCTTCACGCGGATAGCCTGTGTTATAATCCTGACCGTTGACCCTCTTAATAATCTAAAGGTTAGTATTCACCACTTCATATCTCACATGGATCGACAGTGGCTTTAAAAGAGATGTTGCCCTAATTTCCATTATGCTCTTCACAGCCTTTCTTTGCAGTTACCTCCGTGCTCTATCTCTCATCCTCTCCACTATAGACACACTAACACTATATTATACTTTCCTCCAAGAGCTAAACCATCACCCACAGTCACACTACACTGTCACCCCCATCAGCCACCATCGACACCGCCGCCATCGCCACACGCCACCTACACACACAGACCACATGATTCGATCACTTCATAGTTAGGCTAATCATAAACAACGCCACCACAATAGTCTTCGTTCTCTGTATTTATCTAAACGCAACCACACCGCCATCTTAAAAAATGACACCGCCGAGGTTTTTTTTCACTCTGAAAAACCTAGACCCAGATCTACGTTGACACATGATTTTGGTATGTGTATTTGTGTTTTTGACATTCAAGAGTCAAATCTGATCCAAAATGAACAAATGGTAATTCGGCTTATAATGAGATAACCGAAACACATATTGTACATGATATGACTAAATAACTTGAGAAAAGAAATAAAAAGTAAGCAATGTAAAATTTGAATTTGAAAGCCATCATATAATAATAGAAATTTAGTTGAAGATGAACATGGTTATTTGAGAGACTAGATACGTTTTTTAAGAGCTTTCTGTTTTTATCATCATGCAAATACAATTTCAATATGAACTTCGGAAATTCAAAATTAGAAAATATGAAAACTATTATATAAATTTCTTGAAATCTACCAAAAGTTTTGCAGACTTAAAAAGTGTTTTCAAAATCAAGAAAATGCTCCTTAATTGATTATGGATTTTAAATGTAACTAGAAACCAAAAACAATTTTGAGTAATAAATGTGTCTACATGATAATTAGAAGCACAAAGAATTGGAGAAAGTAAAGTTTATTTCAAAGTTCTGTGAAAATAGATTCTGTGTTCCTCCTTTAAAACGAAAATAAAAGACCACTTCAAGAATATGAGCTTGAAATAATAAAAACACACACATTCATATTCAGGTTCTCTGTGTTGGTTGTATATCCTGTTGTTTTAATTATATGGAGGGTATAATGGTCCACAATGGTCGTCTCTTGGTGATGTTTCATGCTCCTTAGTAGTATGAATTTTGTCTAATCCGAGTTTTTGAAATTATTCTTCATTACGTGAGGATGAAGACTTATCCAAAAATGTCAACCAAGAACAGAAAAATAATGTTTTGCTTGCTTGACCGACTATGTACATGAAATGCTTCTCATAATATGATAATATGCTGTTTTTATTTGATTTTGAGAAAAATAGACAATAAACCTTTAGTCCAAATATTTGATCTCTATAACAATGTCGACACATGATAATGTATCTTAATTTGGAAATTCATTGTAGATATGACGTAATTCGAAACCGAAACTATTAACCAAAAGGAAATTTATTCACCGTCTAAATTTGAGCATCCATATATATATATATATATATATATATATATATATATATATATATATATATATATATATATATATATATATATATATATATATATATATACTAGCTGCGTACCCGCGCAATGCAGCGGTAGCATATTTTTTCGTTTCGGTGACTACGAGTTAGGTTTTAGGTTTCAGATTTGCCGCACGGGGGGTGTAGGGGGGGGGGGGGTTAAGGAAATATGAAAGTTCTTTTTTTGTATGAGAGCATGAAGTGTTGTATGAAAGTTCAAACTGTTTGAAGGGAAACAGCAAGTACACGGTCAAACAACATGAATAATAGAAATATTTGAATTCAAGAGGGACATATGGGATAATTTAACTAAAATGAAGTTATTCTTAACCCCCTGTTGAGACAATAACAACCTAAACGAAGAGATATTATTGAATGCATTAGAAATATCGCAAAACTAACCCATGACATCGTATTACTCAATAAAAAGCTCATATATGTGCTTCTGTTGAAGGGAACCTGGCCAAATCGGTAAAATTCAAAAAACAATGATGAACATTAAGAGTTCTTGAAAGGATATACAAAAATGAAAGATTTATGCAATTAACTACCTTTAATCCATTATAATCCCAACTCATTGGCATCATATTACTCAATTTGAAGTTTCAACACACAAATCCGAAGATGTAATTAAGTGGGATGCTGAGAAATGAGGTATATATATATATATATATATATATATATATATATGTATATATATATATATATATATATATACATATATATATATATATATATATATATATATATATATATATATATATATGTATATATATATATACATATATATATATATATATATACATATATATATATATATATATATATATATATATATATATATATATATATATATATATATATATATATATACCTCATTTCTCAGCATCCCACTTAATTACATCTTCGGATTTGTGTGTTGAAACTTCAAATTGAGTAATATGATGCCAATGAGTTGGGATTATATATATACATACATATATATATATATATATATATATATATATATAGAATAAGGATCAATTAAGGACCCAAAAAAGGTTGAGATATTGAGGCCAAATCTCAACCATCTAATATTTTAGATCTAGGGCTATTATTAAAATATATTTTGTAATTATAAATACATTTTAAATTCAATTAGTTTAAACTGATAATAAAAAAAGGGTATTATAGTCATTTATTTTTACTCTATTTTTATCAACTCCTATAATATCTCATTTATCTTCTCCCTTATTTCCTCCCTCACGTTAATATCAGCAACCCTAGTACTCCATCGCCGTAAACATCATTCTCTTCATCTCGCCGCAATCACCTTGGTCCTCCTCACCGGCCAGCATAAACCGCCGACCATAGCCACCTCCGCAATCACCTGTGTGTTTTCGTTGAAATTTGATTTGCAGGTTTTTTCGTACTAAGAATCGAAGAACAAATTTTTGAATGAAATCGGGAACAAGGCTCCCGCCTCAATGAATCACCAAGTACGTGTATTTTTCTTTCTATCGTTCAATCAAATTAGTAGATTAGGATGGTTGTTTAGTTAATTATTGGGCCAATCGATGGGTATTTCCCTTACAGCCTACCGTCAATTGGTCCAATTAAATGTTGCACGGTAAAATACGGGTATTGGTAAAAAAACCCCCTCATAATGAAAATATGATGTCCCATCAATTTGGGTTTCTTTTTATATTAGTTTTAATATATATATATATATATATATATATATATATATATATATATATATATATATATATATATATATATATATATATATATATATATATATATATATATATATATATTAAAACTAATATAAAAAGAAGGGTTATTGTCATAAAAGCCCTTAAGTTTGTAAGAAATGTTCGGGTTTACCCTTTTATGTATTTTTTGTTCATAAAAGCCCTTAACTTTATGTATGTTTCATTAAAACCCTTAAGTTTGGCAGGAATGTTCGGTTTTACCCTTGTATCACGTTATAGAACCTATCAAACTTGAGGGTAAAACCGAACGTTCCTGCCAAACTTAAGGGTTTTAATGAAACATGCATAAATTTAAGGGCTTTTATGAACAAAAAATAAATAAAAGGGTAAACCCAAACATTTCTTACAAACTTAAGGGCTTTTATGACAATAACCCTAAAAAGAAACCCAAATTGATGGGACATCATATTTTCATTATGAGGGGTTTTTTTTTACCAATACCTATTGTAAATTGCTCTAAGACACGGCTATAGAAAGAGAGTGTGTTGTAGCAGTCGCATGTATTCATTTGCTTTTCTAATAACCGGATAATAGAGAGAAATAAAGAGATTTGATTTGGTGTACCATAAGTCATTGCTCTTGTATCCTGGAAATGACAGCATGCGTGTTGTACTTTTGACTTCTCAAACACCTTCTGCTTTTGACGTGTTATTTTTTAGATGGACATTTCTTTTCTTGGTAATCTTCGGATATTAGTTTTATATACCCGAACCCCCTTTTTCAAAAACAATTAATCTCTTAAACCTTTAGGAAGCCAAACCATATTTGAACTCTTTGAAACAAATTTCTCATAAGCACCATTTAAAAAAATTGAAGAACAATCATCATATTTTCTTGGTCTTTTGGTTGGAACCAAAAAATCTTCAAATCTTTCATTATACCAACCCGAATTCATCAAGAAATTCCTTCTTTGAAACAAAACTTTAGGTAATTTTCTTTCGAGCATTAAGGACTTTTCAATAATTTTCACTTCTGATTTTGAAAGAACAACATCAGAACCTTTCTCTTTGGGAACCCACATCATTTTCTTTTTTGACTTTTTCTTCTTTTTAAACTTATGAACACAAGATCTGAAACTAGAACTTTGTTCATCTTTTTGATTGAGAACTGAAACCTTCGGATCATAGAGGCTTCGGATTTGATAACTTCGATTTTCAACTAGAGTGGGTTTTCTATATGGTTCCATACCTTGAAATACATCGTTTGAAACTGAAGAACAACCAGATTCGTATTTCACTCTTTTTGAAGATTTAGCAACAAATAACACTTTCACCAAACATTCTTCTTTGAAATCCAACTCCCCCTTAACCTTTGCATCTTCGTTTTCAGGTTGGGATCAAATAAGGATCCGAAGTTTTCATCAGATGTTCCAGAAATATGAAGATGAAGAACACCATCTTCAAAATCTTGAGGAACATGAAGGCCATTTGCATCTTCAACAAAAGAAACATACATTCTTACTGATTTTCGGTTTTATAACCCACGTTTATTGTCAATGTCTCTAAAAACTTTTAACATTTCTGAAAACAATTGTTTGTTTAATTCATATTTCAAAGGATTAAAAATTAATCTTCCATATGTATCTTTCAAACAATCAGAAATGAGAGTATCATTTGTGATTTTCTGATTTCTTAACACAAGACCCACAAATTGTTCAAATGTTACTCTATATTTGAGATTATCAACAATAACTATCCATATTTTCGAATTTATTGCTTCCATTTTCGTTCTAAACAACAAATAATCAACAGATCTAGAATGAAACAAGAGAGAGAAAGTGGATCTGAAGTTGGTTTTTTAGAGAGAGAAATCAGACCTGGAACGATTTCTAGTGAGAGAAACAGATATGAACAAATTTCCAATTATAAAAACAAGATTTGAACCAATATTGATGATCATAAACAAATCAAAGATGAAGAACTGAGCAAAATATTGATTCCATATCAGAAACACTGAAGATCCAGATATGAAATTTGAATTCTGATTGATGATGTAGTGGGTTGTCAAATCAGGAACCGATCCTTGAATTAATCTGTTAAATCTTCAAGGTTTGGCTCTGATACCAAATGTTAGAACAAGATTTGACAAAATGCGGAATAAGAACGACACCAATCAGGATCCAATGTGCCAAATGATTATATTGATCAACGGTTTTTACAATATGATGTGTTTTACAATATGATTGTTTCTCTCTCTATAATATGACTATGCTCCCTCTAGAATCATTTTCTATTAAATAATAATAATAACACTATTTATAGTCTAACAAACTAATGAGCCCAATGCACAAGCCCACAATCATAATTAGGTCTTCCTAATGCCACCAAGTCATAAACAGAACTTTGCACCCAACAATCTCCCTCTCAAAGATCGAAATGGATGATGTGGCATATGAAGCGGATCAAGAAAACATAAATATTCTCCTTCAGCAATTTTCTCGAATGACCAATACAATATCTAACAAAGACACTCATGACTTTGGCTCTAAAGATCAGTCTGGCCCTTCTTCACAGAGTCTTGAGTTCCTGTTATGACATAATTTTAGTTGGTTTAATCTTTGCATTTAATATGTAAATTTCGATTTTAATTGGGCAGATTCGAGTTTTCGGTCAGGGACCGAAAACCCCTAGTTCTTGGTGGCATCATGACCGAAAACCTTTGGTTTTCGATGGGCTGGGCTTGTGTTTTCGGTGGGCTTAATTGTGTTTGGGCTTAGGGTTTGTCTTAGATATAAAAGGCATTTGTAGCCGTCATTAGCGTGGTTGGTCAATCAAGTGTGTGTGCGTGAATAGAGAGATTCAGAGTGATTGATCATAACAATCTTATGTACCCAACTATTCAATAATAGTGTGCATTGAAGATTTACTACTGTGTTCTTGATTGTTTCGGATTGATTACACGTTTGGGATTCCGCACTAAACGTGTATTTGGATTGATACCTATTAGATCTTGAAGTTTGAGACTTCCAAGTGGTATCAGAGCCTTTAAAATTAATTTTTGACTATTTTGGTATCAATTTTCTTGAGACAATTGATTAATTTTTGGCGTTTTTGACTGTTTTGGTCGAAATATTTCTTTGGTGTTCTTCATGTTCTTCATTTTTCTGGAAAACCAACTATTTTGATCCTTAAAATTCAAATTTTCGCATAAAATAGTATTTTTCAGATCTGAACTTGAAAACTTGAAAACTTGACGGCTGAAAAAGGGATTTCGATTAGGGCAAAAAGAATTTTGGCGGCTACATATTGGTTTGATCAGGCCCAATTCAATTTTTTGGTCTACTTTTTGTAATCGGTTAGGGTTTCTTAAATTGTTGGTGGCCAGCAATTGTTTCCACCTAGGGACTTTCCCTAGTGAGTTTTCGGTTCTCCCTTTAAAGATTTAGGCGGTCTGTTTGATCTCGGCACCGACTTGGTGTTTTTGGTCAAACTCGTTTTAATTCTTGGATCTTAGTCAAACTTTTTTGATTTTTGATTGGTCACATTTTTGTTTTGTTTTTCTTGGTCCTAAATAGACCACGTCACGATTGCTTTTAAATTCAAAACTTCTTTTTGGTCAATTCCTTTTCTCAATTTTCGGTCAACTTTTATTTTTGGTAAATGATATTTTTAAATTCATGATTTCGATTTCCAAGTTTTTGGTCCTTGCAATTTTTTTTCAAATCATGTCAAATTAAAAACCTCTTAATTCATTTTTAATCCTTTCAAAATTTTTTGAGTTTTGACAACCGAAAACAATTTTTGTGACCACCAAAGACGATAATCAATTTGTAACACAACTATCATGCATCTGGAAAGATCGGCACTATTGATGTTGGTTTTGAGAATATATATTAATTTCGAGGAAATTAACACAGAAGGACAAATCATTACTCCATCACTTATTGTTAAAACTAATGGAATATAGGGGTTTTGTGTGTTAAAGTTCGATTTTTTTTTCTTTTTGACTCTTTGACCTCATCATCTATTTTGATCAAAGCGTTCTACCCCCTTTTAATGATAACTATACCACACCCTTTGAAACTGAAAAGACAAAGTTGTCCACTGAAACTGTTTCTGTTCAGGCTAATCAATCCAGCTCTACTGATACTGTTAAGGTGAACGCTACTAATGCTTCTACTTCTTGTGCAGATGCAGTAATAGTGAAAGATGCAGACGAGGAGGACCATGAGAATTCTAGTTCTATTGATATTTCTTCAAAAACTAATATTTCATTTTCTGCTGTTTCTGGAAATTGTGATGATAAGACTGTTAAGACCTGTGTCCCCTTCTAAACTCCGTGATAATGCTGCCTCTAGAAAATTCAAGCCACAAAAGTTTGTGAAAGAAGGTGAAATTCCTTTTGGACCAAGACCACGTCCCAATAAATGTGGTTGTGCCTGTACTTGTGGTAATTCTTTGAAAAATCCATATGGACAAGGACCAAGTCACAATCTCATTTATTTGAAGAGACAAACGTGCTTTAATTGTGGGATTGCATGTCACATTGCCAGAAATTGTCCACATCGTCCATATATTACTTTCTATGTGCAATGCTGGCAGAATGTGCCAAGGGGAAGGTTTTCCAAAAGAAAGCCCTCGAGGTCACGATCAAGAGATGACGATTGGAATGCTGCAAATGCCAAGATTCAAGCCCCCAAGGATAAGAAGACCGATTCGAGAGATGACTCTGCCAAATTTGAAACACCCTCGCTTAAGGCTTTTCATAAAACATCATTTTAACCCATGGTTTATCATCATTATTCCATAAAATCATCCTTTAGTGAAAATTCTAGTTTCAACATCTTTAAATAAGTCATTTTCTTTCAAAACCATTTTAAAAACACATGGGGTTTAATGAGAAATAATTTAGGTTTAAGTTGCGGAAAACATCGTGTGGTCCCATTTTAGATAAAACATTTTAGTTTATAAAATAGCGAGGTTGTAACAATTCAAATACCATTACACATGTCAAATGATACCACACAAACCGTGCCTTCTAAACATCCAGCTCTTCTAAGTCATCTAAACTCCTCAACCCGAGTAGACATCAAAATAAGTTAGGCAATTGAAATGCCTAGTGAGTTTACCCGAGGTTGACCCATTTCGAGTGAGTAGTGAACTACCATACTCAGGACAAACCCCCAAAAATAGTTTTAACACACACTTCAAAATTTATTTAAAACATCATAAAGGTTTACTCAAAATAGATAGTTATGATATGCAAATGCAATGCATGATGCAACTATCCCAACCCACGTCCATCTCATAAAAGTCCAACTCACCCCAATGACACCTACCTAAGTTCATAAATGACACGCACAAAGCATGTCACTTGATCCCTGTATATGTTAAACTAGAACTAGTGGCCATCACATTAGCCCCATGAGGGTTAGCAACTCCCTCATGTGGTTCCCTATTGTCGGGAACAAACTCTCCTCACCCTCTTTATTTTAGAGAAGGTAAAAATCATACTCATACTCACCCTCTTTAAATGAGAAAAGGGCAAAACTTATACTCACCCTCTTTAAATGAGAAAAGGCCAAAACTCGGTCTCAAGGGCTCACACATCCCATCCTATATGCAATGCAATGCACATATAGGATGCTCAAAACATCTTTCAAAACATCATTATCATCTTTATTTAAAATCATCTTTAGAAACTCATTTTCATGTAATGCACAAGTAGTAATCATATAACACATTGAACATAATAACATGCATGAAAAGTAATTGATAACACACACAAAAGATAGTGGGAAGGATGTGTACTCCCGGTAAACTCACCCAAGGTCAACTGACGAGTCAACACTAACTCCAGACATGGTTTGATGCATTGGAGGCGCTCCTAGACATCATCCCATGCATCAAATAAACTTAGTTGAGTGTTAGCTCAAGTCCTTAGTCTCACCTCCAAGTCACTACAACATATATCCTTCCTACAATACAAGAACAGAAGATATCATACTCGTTTCATCTAAAAGTCACACTATAATTACTTCTTTAGAACCAAGAAGGAACAATCATCCAACATCCAAAATGAATTCCTTCACCCTCTAATATAAGGAAAATCTTAGTTAAAACATCCCCAAAGTTTGACATTAAAACAATGACCCAATGCCCAAACCATAAAGCTCAAAACCCAAAAACTGCAATTTCTGGCCAGACCCTGCTACACAGGGTCATGTAGAATTGACACGGGGCATGCAGATTTGACCAGAAAGTCCAAATATCATCACACGGGTCGTGCAGAACTGACACGGGTCGTGTACAACCTACTGTAGCTCCGATTTTTGGTTATTTTCACCATTTTTGACCCGAATCAAGCTCTTACACTTTCCCAACCTTATGGACATCAAAAGGACATGATTCCAAACCAAATCATACATCATTAGACTCAAATAAACCACCCAATATCATCACCATTGAATCAACTACATGTTATGATCATAACTTTACTTCTTAAACTTAAACCATGGAATACCCAATTCCATTCTTACAATTGATGATTACAAGTGGAGATTTCTTCTTCCATTCCATGGATTCATTAGGAAATGATCCTTACTCCAATTATACCACCAAATTGATGCAAATGATTCATTTACCCATTAAACCAAAAGATCCATTCATCATATACATTGATAAAACCCATTCCAACACCCAATTCCCATTTTCTAGTGATTCAAGGTTTAAGACTACAAATCAAAGGTTGGATAGGGAATCATTAGAAATGAATCCCCTCATACTAAACCACCATAATCATCCATCAATTTCTAGATTCTTCAACTATCCAACAAATCCCCAAATTCTAGGGTTCATAACACCCAAATCAATCAAGCAATTGGATCAAGAGCATCTATGGATTGGATGTTGATCAAAACATGAACTAGAATCATAAACTAACACTTGGGATCCTAGGATTTCCTCCCCCAAGCTACCATTTTCGGACTTGATATAGAACCCACCCCAAAAACGGGTTTGCAAGCTATAAGAGGAAGGTTTTATACCTTAGATTGCTTGGAATCTTCTAGTACTTGATCAATCTCAAGAACAAGCAACAATCCTTCTTGAAACCCATGAAAATCGCCACTCTCCTCTCCTCCTCTCTCTCTAAAAATGTGAATGAGGCTGAAATGGGGGAAACGCCTCTCTAAAACTTGAGATTTTCACAATTGGCAATAATAGTCCCTATAGTTTGATCTTTCTTCACCCAACACCCCAAAAGTCCATTATTCTCATTAGAAGTCTATATATTCATACATATACCCCAATTACAATTATTTATTTCACTTAAGTCATTGAATAGGTCAACACTAACCTTTAGTTTCCCAAATTTACAAGAATGGTCCCTTACACTAAAATTCTTCACAATTTAGGTCCTTAATACTAATTCAAGGAATTATTTGACCTAATTTAAACTCCACATCAATTCCTTCATAATATATTCTAATTTTCCAAATCCATGACTAGTCAAATCTACTTAGGGTAAGTTTGGCTAAATTGACACTTTTAGTCCTTATGACAAAATTTCTCACATTTGGTTACAAATTGATTTTAAAACCACATTTGACTCATTTATTCACAATATAAGAATATAACAAATATTAAATTTATTTATTCATTAGTTTTATTTATTTACAAAATAAGTTTTATTTTATCGGTTTAAGCCTAAAACTCCTAGGCCCAAAACACAGATGTTACAAAATTGAAGTCGGTAAGATTGATCTCATATCAAGGATCGTCCTCGAGCTCACGCTGGTAACATAAGCATAAGTCAAGGGGGAGTTCTGTTTCAAAATCAAGTGTTGATGCACCCATCTGGTCAAACCACAAGAGACCTAAACCAAATTACAGATGTGTACCCAAAGGCCAAAATTCAAATTCATCAAATTGTCCTACTAACTCTTCATGGGAAAGAGTAGAGAGTGTGGATGCAAATGGTCAACCCAGTTTCAAAATGGATTGGGTCCCAAGTCCAATTAATCCCGCATCTTGTGCGGGAGCAGCTATGGAGGAATATCATCAGACCCTGGTTTGTTGATAGTGGCTGTTCCAGGCACATGACAGGAGACATCTCTCAACTGCACAACAAGCAAATCATTAATGGAGAGTATGTGTCCGTTGTGGGAAAGGAGAAAGGAGAGATCACGTGGGGATCGTACCTAACGGTGTGTTTGAAAAGGTAACTTCGTTTCGAACTTGATAATGATTCGTTTCGATGACTAACAAATCAGTTGCTGTATATGTTGTAATTTTTTTAAGTTAAATTTGTTCATTTTCGGTCTTTCTCCTCTATGCACAAATTTAGGGGGAGAATTAAAAACAAAAAAACTATAAAATTCAAAAATCCAAAAATATGTTTTTCCTTTATGTCTTCCATTTTCAAAATACAAAAATTCAACAATATTTTTTATTACACAATTTGCACGATCGTCAACTGTTCCTGATCAATACCAATCAGGAATACAGATCCAAATCTCATGTCAAACATGTGTTTCACTATCACCGTGATTCACTAAGACGTTCTTTACCCGTCGACGACGCACTGAGCTATACCACTCACTACTGAGACAAAACAACTTGTGCTCATGATTCTCATTGGTAAACCACAATGAGTATGAAGCACTAACAACTTTTCTTAGCCTAACCTCAAAATATTCTATAACACAACTTCTAGACACTTTGAGTTAAGCCACTCAGAGTCGAGAGTTACAAAATCTATGCCGATGGTTAGATTACGTAGCGCAATCTATCACACGCACCAATCCATTCTTACATACTCTATTTTTCTGATGCAAGAAATAGAAGATTCATCATTCAAAACCAAGTGATGTTGATATTTCGAAACTCTATGCCTGTGATCTTTGCTACAACACCAATAGTAAATGTGAGGCATCTACAACCATTCTTACCAACAAATCTTCTAATTCAAGAGTTGGATGATTCATTGTAATATACCATACATTGATGACAATTCAAAAGTCTAACTGATGGGTATATCTAGTAACCAAGATATATTACACGCTCATACCACTCCTTACCCTAATCTTCTTCTAATAAAGATATTCGTGATTCAATGTGGTTCTACCTCGCATTGATGAAACATCAAAACTCTAGGTTAGTAATCGCTGTTGTTTACCACAATAGCTGTGAGACCCCAACACTTCACCAGAACCAAAATTGGCACCAGGATGGTACACTTTGCATAGTTTGGATACCATTGAACGTCTCGCCAAGAGCCAAGTTAACTTGTTAACTGCATTGAGATCTTTGATCAAAGATATGCAGGGGCCAAAATCAAAGTGGCCACGAGTAGTTCTCCGATACTCAAACAATTGCAGTGTGTTCCTCCAGGTTCACACAGATACTGCAAGTAGTCTCCTTTTGAGCCAAGGCTGGGTCCTTGAACAACTGTGGCGAGAAGGGTCGTTATGACTCTGTGACCCACAAGATTTTTGGTAATCGTTTGATTCATGAAGCGCCAGTTATTGTAAAAGAAAATTCAAGATTTTCGAGTGATGGATCGTGAAGTGAAGTTCAAGAGTTTCAACACAAACATCTTATCGCCGAAAAAAGGTGAAGCATAATTTTGTAGGTCCCAAATATCTTTGGATCTATGATGGTATCAATCAAATCGCTTGATTCTGCGGAATCCAATCAAGCGATAGCAACGAAACAATCAAGAACACAAAATAAACCTTCAATGCACTCGATTAGATTAATGAAATCGACTAGTATATAAGGTTCGATGATCGCTTGAACACTATGATTCTCTCTCTAGCTTGGCACGGTTCCCAAAACGATCAACCTACAAATGACACAATAATAGACTACTTATACCTACGCATGACCTAAGCCCACTCGCACCCAAGCCCACCGAAAACGTTAAGCCCAGCCCAACCGAAATCACCCTTGATTTCGGTCCGTGACCACCGAAAAAGGTGGGTTTTTGTTCCAGACCGGAAACGCCAGTCAGGCTCAATAAATTCCATTTTAAGCCCAAAATGCAAATATTAAACCACATTAAATATGTCCTAACAATCTCCCCCTTGGTTTAATGCTTTCATTTGTCTTCATGCTTTATCTTGTTCAGGGCCTTTGGTTGTACACTACAGAAAATTCTAACAATCTCCCCCTCAAGCGAATATCGGGTGTAGATGTTAATAGCTTTCAACACTTTGCAGAGACAACTCATCTTCGGTATTGGACTATCTTCAGATTTAGATTCGAACGCGTATTGGATGAACAGGCTTCAGCATATGTCTTGAATCAGCACATGCAGCTTTGATTTGACTCTGGTACATGGAGTCTGATTCTTCATCTTCTCTTCTAGATCACAAAAGGTGTAAATGTAGCAACGAACTGATTGAGGAGGAATTCAACGCAGCATGGAGTTATGCTTCATCTTTCTTATGGGGATAAGATGTTGTGTTGAAACTCTTGAACTTCACTTTACGATCCATCACTCAAAAATCTTGAATTGTTTTTCACTGGCGCTTCATGATAGGAACGATGACCAAAAATCCTATGGGTCATGGAGTCATAAAACTCTCACCACAGTTGTTCAAAGACCCAGCCTTGGCTCAGGACAAGACTTCTCGCAGTATCTGTGTGAACCCGGAGTAATGCACTGCGATTGTTTGAGTATCAGAGAACTACTCGTGGCCGTTTTGATTTTGGCCCCTACATATCCTTGATTAAAGATCTCAATGTAATTATCAAATCAACAAGTTGACTTGGCTCTTGGCGAGACGTTTAATGGTATCCAACCTCTATGGAGTGTACCATCCTAGTGCCAATTTTGAATCCGGTGAAGTTGTTGGGGTCTCACAGCTATTGTGGTAGACAATAACGTTCACTCACCTAGAGTTTCGATGTTTCATCAATGCGAGGTAAAATCACATTGAGTCACCAACATCTTTATTAGAAGAAAATTAGTGTCAAGAGTGGTATGAGCGTGTAATATGTATTGGTTACTAGACATACCTCGGCTAGACTTTTGAATTGTCATCAGTGCATGGTTTATTACACTGAGTCATCCAACTCTTGAATTAGAAGCTTTGTAGGTGAGAATGGTTGTTGATGCCTCAGATCTACTACTGATGTTGTAGCAGAGATCACTGGTATAGAGTTTCGAAATATCATCACCACTTGGTTCAAAGTGATGAGTCGTCTATTTTTTGCAACAGAAAGATAGAGCTGGTTGAGAATGGATTGGTGCGTGTGATAGACTACGGTATGCAATCTAACCATCGGCACAAAATTTGTAACTCTCGACTCTGAGTGGTTTTACTCAAAGTTTCTAGAAGTTTGTGTTGAAGAAAAAACTTAGGTTGGTTTGAGAGAAATGTTGTTAGTGCTTCATACTCATTGTGATGTACAAATGAGAATCATCAGCACAAGTATTTTGTCTCAGCAGTGAGTGGTATAAGTCAGTGCGTCGTCGACGGTTAAGGAATGTCTTAGCAAGTCACGGTAAAAGTGAAACACATCTTTGACATGAGGTTTTGAATCTATATTCCTGATTGGTATTGATCAGAAACATTGACGATCGTGCAAAAAGTGTAATTAAGAAAATATTTTTGCATTTTTGTAGATTTGAAAATTAAAAACATAAAAGAAAAACATATTTTTGTAATTTTTGTAACTTTTTGTTTTTAATTCTCCCCTAAATTTGTGCATAGAGGAGAATGTCCGAAAATGTACAAATTTAACTAGAAACAAAGGAAAATATACAAGAATTCACAAAAATTGATTTTTCAGTCATCGAAGCGAAGTATTTTCAAGTGACGAAACGAATTTACCTTTTCAAACACACCGTTAGTTACGATCCCCACGTTATCTTTCCTTACTCCCTTCCCGCAAAGGACATATACTCTCCATTAATGATTTGAATGTCGTGCAATTGAGAGATGTCTCTTGTCATGTGCTTGAAATAGCTACTATCAACAAACCAGGGTCTGATGATATTCCTCTATAGCTGCTCCTGCAAAAGATGCGGGATTAGTTGGTCTTGGGAACCCAGTCCATCTTGAAACTGGGTCGACCATCACTATCCACACGCTTGACTCTTTCCCATAACATATCCTGTTTATCATATAAGAATGAAAAATTAGTAGGATTATGTGACGAATTGGAAACAAGGC
Source organism: Cichorium intybus (assembly GCA_023525715.1). Lineage (NCBI taxonomy): Eukaryota > Viridiplantae > Streptophyta > Magnoliopsida > Asterales > Asteraceae > Cichorium > Cichorium intybus. The sequence goes on from JAKNSD010000018.1 coordinate 556,603, forward strand.
CTTTGGGTACCTATCGGTAATTTGGTTTTTGTCGATTGCTGTGTAACCGGATGGGTGTATCAACACTTAAGTTTGAAGCAGAACCCCCTTGATTTGTGCTTATGTTGCCAGTGTGGACTCGAGGACGATCCTTGAGATGAGGTCGACCATACCGATTTCAATTTGGCAGAGTCATCTTTCGAATCGGTCTTTTTGTCCTTCGGGGCCTGCTTCTTGGCCTTGGTTGCATTCTGTTGAATAATGTTTTTTATGTTTTTATGTGACCATCACTGAAATAAGTCGAAATGTTTTTATTAACAGTTTATTTCAGATTGCATAAATTCGAGATCAACCAAACCGGAAGAAAATGACGCTATGTACCAAAGAGCAAAAATGTCACCCAGCGACAGCAATCGCGACCCAACAGCTCATGTGTCGCAAAATGAAGAAAATCAAAACAAAAGAAGAAAAAGGCTGGAACAGTGCAGATCGCGACCCGATCTCATCCAGATCGCGACCCGATCTGATGACACACACGTGACGCTTTGCTGACCAAGGATCGCGACCCTATGGCAACCCGACGAGATCGCGACCCGACCGTCCACCCATCGCGACCCGACCCGGATCGCGACCCGATCATCTATACATCGCGACCCGACCAGGATCACGACCCGATCTTTATCCCATCGCGACCCTATCCCAGCGACCAACTCCACCGAGACGGGTAGTGGCCAGCACAAAAGCGGGAACCACTCGAGATCGCGACCCGATCCCATAAAGATCGCGACCCGATCTCCGCTGGAACAGACTATAAATTGAAGCTCTCTCTTGCTGATTTTGAGAGCACAAAAAACAACACACACATATTATCCAAGCTCCATACACTCTAATCCACGACCAAACAGCTCAAAATTCTGATATTTCTGCATTTGGCAACGAGGATCAAACCGCAAAACCGCAAGAAACAAAACCTCCACCCGACACCAAACTTCAAACCTCCAAACAACCCTTACCCGACACTAAACTCCAAACAACCCTTACCCGACACTAAACTCCAAACAACCTCTACCCGACACCAAAAATCACCAAAACCTCATCTTACTGTGAAGAACAAGAAATCGACATATCAAGAAAAACGCTATCTTCCGCAACTATCGATAAGTTCTTTTAAAATTATATGTGTCGTTATTGATTTATTTAAACTGTAATAAATCAACTGTACCAAACTTCCAATACACCCGAATTGAACCGTGACAACGAAAACATATGTGGACTGTATTTAACCGAGACATCTAACTTCTAACTTCTAACTTCTAACCTTTTTATTTATTGTAAAAACACGTTATCGTTGATAATGGCGTTTATTACATCTAACCTCTAACTTTTAACATTTACTTTATTTACCGCTTTCTGTCTATTTAAATACTGTCTAGTTCAGATTTACCGCTTTATTTTATTCCGCATATTATAGATAAAATACATATCTGTCACACAGTAATCGGCTTAAAAGCCTTACTCGTGGAGATCAGTTATCGTATTTTTTCAACAATTGGTATCAGAGCTTGTGTGATTTAATCTGAAATTTTTGTCGAGAACTTTTGTGTAGCGTTTTTATAAACCACCAATAAGTTTCCTTTAAAAATTTCATCTTAATATCACTTGTTCAAAACAAAAAAAAAAAATTTAAAAATCTTAAAATTTTCAAAAAAAAAAAAAAAAAAGGAAAAACAGGATCAACCCAAAAATGTCTTCCACAACCTACTCAAGAGCTCCATATGTCATCGATCAGGTATGGTCTATGATCTCAGAAATCGGTCTTTCAAAAACACCATTTGAGTCCCACATGACTAAGATTGAGAACAGTTTGAAAGCTGATCTCAAACTATATCATGACACAATAGTCAAATCTGATATCTGCAAATCTGAATTACAAACCTTGCAACTCAGATTTGGAGAATCAACAAGGACTAGAGACAAACTTGAAAGAGACATCGAACGAAAATCAGAAGAATATAATCACGTCTTAGAACAATTAAATGAAGCTCTAAAACAAAAAAAGGACTTGGAAATAAAAAATCAATCTGTTTTTCCATCTGAAATAAAAGATACCTTAGAAATAGAAGTCCTTCAGTTAAAACTAAAAATTCAAGATTTAACTGACACAAACACTAGTTTGATTTTGAAATTAGATGATTCTTCTAAACAAATCAAACTTCTTGAATCCGAAAATCAAAGATTTCAAGGAAAACTGGATTCTATCAATCTTGCTAGAAAGCTAAGTGATGATATTTTCATCAAAGCAACATCCTTAGGATCTGGCAAAATCGATACAAATTACAGACCTGGATTAGGAAGAGAATCCTTCGAAATCGAACAAGCCAAACAAGAAACCAGGACTAACAGTGAAAACTCTGAATCAACTCTAACAGATATATCCTCATCTGTTAATGAGGAAAATTCAGACGACGAAACAGTTATCAACTGTAACCCAGATGATACTGATTTCACTGTTTCCAAAAGATCTTTCACTAATAGGTCTTCAACCCACCAAATCCAAATTACCAACCAAAACTCCTTTTACGAGAAAGGCAGTACCTCTAAACCAATTGCTCTTCAAAAGGAACAAGGCAAACCCAAAGTTTTCAAACAAACCCAAAAGAAACCTTTAAAACCAGCTTCTGTGCCACAAAAACAAACTTTGAATCCAAAACAAAAACCTTTTCAAAAACCAATTCAAAGTTGCTTTCAAGAGATATACTTCAATCTCTCAAGGAATTTTCAGAAACCATCATTTCACCAAATTCCATTCCATCATCATAATGTTTTTCAAAATCATCCAAATCACAGATACAAAGAAAGGTTATCAAACGGATCCTCACATATAGGATATCTTTCACAAAATCAAAGACCATTTCAACTGACAGGTTTTCAAAAACAAATCTTAAATTGGGAAAATCTGATAAGTCAAATCAAGCCTCAACCACTTCGTCCAATTAACAGAAACCATAATGATTTCAAATCACCGAAAACCATTAACAAATCAGGACCCACCATGGTTTGGGTACCTAAACTTTCTGTCTAATTGCAGGTACTTTGTGCTGGAGAGCCCAAGGATGATACATGGTATATCGATAGTGGTCGTTCCAAGCATATGACAACAAACCATAGCCTTCTACAAGACTTCAAACCCACACTACCTCCGATGCAGAAACTTCACAATTAAACCAAAATGATGCGGATCCAGTCGAGGGGGAACCACCAAAACCAGAACCCTCCTAAAACACCCCATTCCACCTGTCCAAATAATCCCAATGCATCATTTATGGGAGAACCACCAAAACCAAATTCCTCTTTAAACAATCCCAATCTACCTATCCAAAATGATCCCAGTGCATCATTTATGGGGGAACTCTCGTTACCCAATTCTCACCCCCATAACCAAAATTTACCAAAAACATTCAAATAACCAAAACTTTCCAAAAACATTCAGAAAAACAAATCTTCAAAAATACAATAAAAGACTTGTCATAATAAGCTTTTATAGAACCATGTGATTAACATCTTCTTGACTAAATTTTCAGATACTTATGCTCGATGAATGTTCTCAGTTATATTGATTCTTATTTAAAGAGAAGGTTCAAATTTCAAACATTTTTTATGTACATTCTCCTATTCCCTTTGAATTTATTTCAATTATAAACGATTTTATCTATTAAGGGACATAAGATCAGGAGATTCAGATGAAAACCAAACCCATGTGAGAAATTGTGCCTCGTCTTTAACTGCTAAGTGGAATTCATTTCTGTGAGCAAAGGTGTTTTCATTATGACTTATAGGATTTATACTCTTATACCGTGATGTTAGTCTCATTTTTGCTTAGATATCAAAATGACCAGGGACGATACTTTCATTTTCTTATATATTAGACAAACTGTCTATTATATCACCTATCCCTATCCTCAATCAAACCACTTCAAAGAAAAGACCGATCATCTGGCATAACGAATCTGACAAATGAAGAAACGACAAAGTCATATCCAACAAAAGCTGTCAACAAATCACAATTGGTAACCACATCAAATATCTTTTACACAATGTGCATTCATACAAATCAAGAAAAGATAAAGACAAAGGTGAACACATCACCAAAGAAAAGGAAGATTTACAACAACAATCCATCAAGACAGACACCTCTCAAAACAACGAATTCTCAAAATGCTTTATCAAATATAGCTGTCAAAACCAAAGATTTACCGGGATACTGTAGCCTTCATAATTGAATATTCTTAGTTGCAAAATGCACTATGAATATTTCTAAAACCCCTCTACATGTATTTACCGACGGAGAGAGAGTGAACATCAATGGCATGAATGAAGAAACCCTCTGAGTAATGCCAAAACCAGTCTTATGTGATTGATTATCTAATATGAAGACCAAGTGACTAAAGTATATAGGTATAAATCCACATTAAGCATAAGTCAACACCTTCTAACTGAGAGATATCACTCATCTTTAGTGATTATACACCCGTTCTGCACCCAGAACAAACAAACACCTCAGTCAAGTGTGAGCTATACCTATGAGCGTTCATCTGAATCGACCTATTAAGATCACTTGTCGTCTTTATAAATGCTATAAAATCTTAAGGAATATTATGAAAATACATATACAAAAACCTTTTGATAATCGAACTCGAGACTTTGATTCAGAAACAAATATTCTTGACAAACATTTTTCAAAACATAAGTAAAATCTAGTCACACTCTTTCAAAACAAGTGATATGGTTTTATAAATGTCTTATCCAAATTTCAAGAATTTCAATCAAACATTTTTCTCCTCATTTCATTAATGATCACATAGGGGGAAATTGTTGAATAATGTTTTTTATGTTTTTATGTGACCATCACTGAAATAAGTCGAAATGTTTTTATTAACAGTTTATTTCAGATTGCATAAATTCGAGATCAACCAAACCGGAAGAAAATGACGCTATGTACCAAAGAGCAAAAATGTCACCCAGCGACAGCAATCGCGACCCAACAGCTCACGTGTCGCAAAATGAAGAAAATCAAAACAAAAGAAGAAAAAGGCTGGAACAGTGCAGATCGCGACCCGATCTCATCCAGATCGCGACCCGATCTGATGACACACACGTGACGCTTTGCTGACCAAGGATCGCGAGCCTATGGCAACCCGACGAGATCGCGACCCGACCGTCCACCCATCGCGACCCGACCCGGATCGCGACCCGATCATCTATATATCGCGACCCGACCAGGATCACGACCCGATCTTTATCCCATCGCGACCCTATCCCAGCGACCAACTCCACCGAGACGGGTAGTGGCCAGCACAAAAGCGGGAACCACTCGAGATCGCGACCCGATCCCATAAAGATCGCGACCCGATCTCCGCTGGAACAGACTATAAATTGAAGCTCTCTCTTGCTGATTTTGAGAGCACAAAAAACAACACACACATATTATCCAAGCTCCATACACTCTAATCCACGACCAAACAGCTCAAAATTCTGATATTTCTGCATTTGGCAACGAGGATCAAACCGCAAAACCGCAAGAAACAAAACCTCCACCCGACACCAAACTTCAAACCTCCAAACAACCCTTACCCGACACTAAACTCCAAACAACCCTTACCCGACACTAAACTCCAAACAACCTCTACCCGACACCAAAAATCACCAAAACCCCATCTTACCGTGAAGAACAAGAAATCGACATATCAAGAAAAACGCTATCTTCCGCAACTATCGATAAGTTCTTTTAAAATTATATGTGTCGTTATTGATTTATTTAAACTGTAATAAATCAACTGTACCAAACTTCCAATACACCCGAATTGAACCGTGACAACGAAAACATATGTGGACTGTATTTAACCGAGACATCTAACTTCTAACTTCTAACTTCTAACCTTTTTATTTATTGTAAAAACACGTTATCGTTGATAATGGCGTTTATTACATCTAACCTCTAACTTTTAACATTTACTTTATTTACCGCTTTCTGTCTATTTAAATACTGTCTAGTTCAGATTTACCGCTTTATTTTATTCCGCATATTATAGATAAAATACATATCTGTCACACAGTAATCGGCTTAAAAGCCTTACTCGTGGAGATCAGTTATCGTATTTTTTCAACACATTCCGGTCACCATCTCTTGATCGTGATCTTGAGGGCTTTCATTTGGAAGACCTTCCCTTTGGCACATTCTGCCAGCTTTGTGCGTAGTAGGGAATGTATGAACAATATGGACAGTTACGAGCGATGTATCCTGCAATCCACAATTGAAACATGTTTGTCTTTTCAAGTAAATGAGATTGTGACTTGGTCCTTGTCCTTTTGAATTTTTAAGGAGTTACCACAAGTACAAGCACAATCATATTTTGTGAGACTTGGTCTTGGTCCACAGGGAATGTCACCCTCTTTCACAAACTTTTGTGTTTTGAATTTTTTAACATTTTGATATTTTGAATTCAAAGCATCACCACAAGGTTTAGAGGGAGCACAAGTCTTAACAGTCTTCTTCTCCCAGATTTCATCCTTCCTGTTCACTGTATCTGCACATGAGGTGCAAGCATCAGTAGAATTCATTTTAGTACTCTCAGCGGTGCCAGATTGATCCTTTTGAATGAAATTTGAAAGAAAACATTCCTCTGACTCTTCGGTTTCAAGGGGTGGATTAAAATTGTTGTTGAAAGGAGGTGGAACATTCTTATATCCGAGACCCTTGTTATCATCCCATTTAAGCTAATGTTCGATCATCGATTCGACTATCGCACTTGACCCTTTGAACTTCTTGAAAATAAAACCAGTATCTTGAAGTTTAGCTTTCAAAGTGTCAAGCTCGGCAGTCAATTTGACAATCCCCTCGTTAGCAAATCTAAGATGACAACTTTTAATGCTGTATTCTTCTTGTAATTTATCAAAATCGCTTTTTTTGTTGCTTCTAATGCTTCTAGTGCTTCTTGTAGAGGTTTTACTTTCTTTTTAGTGTTATAGACAAGATTTTCAAGATCGAATATTTCTCTAACTAAGCGTTCGTTTTGTTCCCCGTATATTTTAATCTTATCTTCGCAAGCTTGAGTGCATGAGTTTTCACATGGGTCCTTCGTCGTGGAAGCCATTTAAAGGTTTGAAGTTGACCGATAAGCATTCAAACTCCAAATTGTTGATAGCAAACCCCAAAAAAATCCACCGAAAACCCAAAATTTGACCAAAATTTTTTGACCCCCCTTTTTGAACAAAAACCACCAAAAAGACCGAAATCTACTAGGATTTCGGTGCAAGATCTGCTGTTGACCGAAAACTCCAAACTTTGACCGAAAACTTGGAGAAATGACGCCTGCCGCCGAAATCTACTCTAAACCCTAATGGGCTGACCGAAATCTCAATTGGGCTGACCGAAAACACCCAGAAACCCTAGATGTGCCGCCGAAATCTCGCCAAACCCTAACTGAAATCACCAGCGCCGCCATCGAAATTGCCAGGCAGACCGAAAACGACAATCAGATCTGGAAAAACGTCGTTTTTGAGCAAAAACTTGAATTTTGAAGATCAAACACTCGATTTTTTGCCTAGACAATTGATGAACACGAAGAATACCAAGATCCAAAACATCCAAAACAGCAAGAAATCTTCCAAATTTGCCAAAAACACCAAGATCCAAGCAAATGTTTCGAAAAATTGATACCAAAACACCCAAAAACTTGAGTTTTTAGGCTATGATACCACTTGTAGGTTCCAAATATTTCTGGATCTATGACGGTATCAATCAAATCGCTTGATTGTGCGGAATCCAATCAAGCGATAGCAACAAAACAGTCAAGAACACAAAATAAACCTTCAATGCACTCGATTAGATTAATGAAATCGACTAGTACATAAGGTTCGATGATCGCTTGAATACTATGCTTCTCTCTCTAGCTTGGCACGGTTCCCAAAACGATCAACCTACAAATGACACAATAATAGACTATTTATACTTACGCATGACCTAAGCCCACTCGCACCCAAGGCTATAGAAAACGCTAAGCCCAGCCTAACCGAAATCACCCTTGATTTCGGTCCGTGACCACCGAAAACAGGTGGGTTTCTGGTCCAGATCGAAAACGCCAGTCAGACTCAATAAATTCCATTTTAAGCCCAAATTGCAAAGATTAAACCACATTAAATATGTCCTAACAAATGCTATGCGACAAGCTGCATTGAATTCCTCCTCAAACAATTTCAGTTGCTGCATTTGCACCTTATGTGATCAAGAAGTGAAGAAGTTGAATTAGACTCTAGTTCTAGTCAGAGTTAAATTCAAAGAAAGCCCGACTGCATCTCGCAAGCCATGTCATGATCGAGAAAAGAGCTGAAAGTCAACATCTAATAGAATATTGAAGATCAATGAAAGCAATGAAAGCATTAAACCAAGGGGGAGGTTGTTAGGACATAATTTTAGTTGGTTTAATCTTTGCATTTAATATGTAAATTTCGAGTTTAATTGGGCAGATTGGAGTTTTCGGTCAGGGACCGAAAACCCCTAGTTCTCGGTGGCATAATGACCGAAAACCTTGGGTTTTCGGTGGGCTGTGCTTGTGTTGTTGGTGGGCTTAATTGTGTTTGGGCTTAGGGTTTGTCTTAGATATAAAATGCATTTGTAGCCGTCATTAGCGTGGTTGGTCAATAAAGTGTGTGTGCGTGAATAGAGAGATTCAGAGTGATTAATCATAACAATCTTATGTACCCGACTATTCAATAGTAGTGTGCATTGAATATTTATTACTGTGTTCTTGATTGTTTTGGATTGATTACACATTTGGGATTCCACACTAAACGCGTATTTGGATTGATACATGTTAGATCTTGAAGTTTGGGACTTACAGTTCCAAAGAGGTCCTCCATCTCTGGGGAGCTAGAAATCGTGCTTTACACTGAACTCAGTGCTTCTGCTCAGGGGACCATGTGCCACATGGAGATGATATTGATGATGATGAAGGACTGTTTAAACTTACTTACCTTGTGGACCCTATTTTCGTTGTTTATCCAAATAAGCCAAAGCATGATGCTGATCAAGGTTTAGTTCAACAGACAACCTCTAAATCTTATTATGATTCTCCGTTTATCATCAGGAGATCTAGAATACATACGGCTGAGTCCTCTGCCACTCATGAATCATCCAAGAGGTGCAAGATGGTCTCCTCTATCCAAGAAAAGGTTGAGGAATGGTGTATGACAGTGGAACAAGTTGAGGCTCTTGCTGCTGAGCATAATCTATTCATGAGGAACCAAATCATTACTCTTCGTGATGACAAGGTGGCAAAGCAAATTGTTCAAGAGGAAGGGGATCTTGATTAGTAGAAGTACTTTTTTAAAGCATTTTGATTCCCTGGTAAAAAATAACGGATGGTGGATAATGCTAATCACAAGATTGACCTGCCAAGTATGCTGATGTGTTTACCAGTAGATACTCAGAGTAACCGATTGTTAAAGTTAGATGTTAAAAAAATAACGGCCAAAAGATTCTCCTGCTGGATCTTGACAGAAAGAAAGACAATACTGAAATTCCTGAGAATGTATTTATATCTGAGTTGCTGAAGTATGGCTATAGTGTGTAGGTGGAGATAGCAAAAATTGTTAAAAATCACAGGGGAATTCACTCACAGGAACTTCGAACAACACATGATTCCATGATCCTCAAAGCTCACAAGGTGAACCTTATTCCTGCATCAGCTTTACCATCTAGGGAGTCTTTCCTTGTGCAAAGAAGAAGGCCCAAGAACACTCTGGTTAGACAACATCTGCTGCCTCTTGGTTTATAGGACATTAACAACACTCCTTCTACTGGTGTTGTTCCTGAACCTCTTAGCTTGATTAGAGATCATGTCCACAACGTTCTATGAGGATAGCAATGGGATGATATGTTTCATGCACACCAACGTCATCCCACGTGCTACCACTGATCATTTGTTTCATCTTCGATGTGAATCTGTCAAAGCTGAGAGTGTAGAGGGAGCAGAGGGATTTCACTATCTTCTGTTATATGAGCTGAAGAAAAGAGAGCCTGAGCTATACACTGATGATTACAGATGGATCAAGCCTGAGATTTTGATTGAGGCTGAGTATGTTCCCACTCTAGGAAGATCTTATTTTTGCTAAAAGTTTTGACATTTTCAGATTGGGGGAGATTGTTGGGCTGACAAGATGATTAAATATGATGAGTGTCAAAGCTTCACATGCTGTCAAGTGTTCTCAGCGCCTGATCTTCAGTGGCAGCGTGAAGATGTGTAATTTTATATATTTCGTGATTGTTGTAGTTTACATACTTATATTTTCTATAGTTAGTGTTATCCGTGAAATGTAAGGATACTTTGGATTCTTAGCTTTTCCCTAATATATAACTTTAGCTAGGGTTTCATGTAAAGGTATCGATATACCTCTTGATTATATCCCTATGTGAGATAAATTTATATCGTTTTATTGTGTGAAAATTTGTAATAACGTCGCTACCAGCAGGTGGTAGCGCCGTTAAGTTTCCTGTTGCATTTTGTTTAATCCAAACTTTCATGCTTGTTCTCGTTAGCCAATTCACCATCGTTTAGTTATAAGTGACTTGCAAAACCTGGTGTTACATATAATGATGAATTAGGAGGTTCATGTCGCTGATTCTTCAGGAATCCGATGTTGTATTTTACCTTGCGATTTAGGTGAGTCTCCTCACTATACTATAGGTGATGTTGCATGTGTAGTTAGCCTGATACCCGTTAGGGTAGGATTGTGTGTTTAGACTAGTATATTCCTACTTGCTGATTATCTTATTATGTGATTGTGTCCTGAGGCCCATTGGTGTTGGACCGTATGCTTACACTAGTGTCACCTTTCATGCTAATTGTTTAGTCATATTATTCGCTCTTATTATTATGTGGTGGTTGGTGGAAAAGAGATGGCCCGTGAGCTGGTAAGATCGGAGTTGGCCCGAGAGTCTTCTCGTGTGGACAGAATGGGGTAGGCCCATGAGCCTGGCAGATCGGGACTCGTTTGAAAGCCATTAGGTGGTGTGCTTGTTATGTGATGCAATGTAACGTCCCAAATTCCGTTATAAAATTTTTGTTTTAAAAACGGCTCAATTACATAAAACGGGTTGGAAAAATAGAAACCATCCAATTCGACCTCAATATTTAAAAACATATAAAAACGGGTTTAATAAACCAGTTACAATCATTAACCATTGGAAGAATTGAATACCAAAATCCTAGATGCGGTACAGTTGCGTCGTGCTCCAAGCTCAAGCTTGCGAATACCTGAAAAACAGTTAGAGTGAAAGAGTAAGCACAAAGTTTAGTGAGTTCCGCAAAATACACACGATCTGATCTAATCATGCACATAAGGAACATACATAATCTAGGTATAGCCCTTACATGCCACTCCCCTAGGAAACATCATCATCTAGGTACAACCCTAACATGGCATTGCCCTAGGAAACATCATCATCTAGGTACAGCCCTAACATGGAACTGCCCTATGAAACATCATCATCTAGGTGCAGACCTTACATGTCACTGCCCTAGGAAACATCACCCTCTAGGTACAACCCTAACATGGCACTGCCTTATGAAACATCATCATCTAGGTGCAACCCTAACATGGCACTGCCCTAGGAAACACCATCATCTAGGTACAACCCTAACATGGCACTGCCCTATGAAACATTATCATCTTGGTGCAACCCTAACATGTCACTGCCCTAGGAAAGATCATCATATAATCACCCTATTTCTTCCTACAACACGCATAATATAGTGAGAAGACTCACCTGATCCGCAACCTCAAGCTAGAGAGCCCTGCATGAAAGTGTCCTCAGATCTTGACAACAAAAACCTCCTAATAAGGATAAACTTCACTCGGTACAACCTAAACCAAACAAGATAACCTCTAAGATTGGTACCTCGAATCTCTCAACTTTGACCAAAAGGTCAAACTGGTCAACAAGTCAACGGTCAAGGTTAAAGTTAAAGGTCACCAGAAAAGTCAACCTTCGCCTAGCGTTTCTATCACCTAAGGATAGCGTCACTAAGTAAAATGGTTGCGGGATACTGTTAGATACGAAATTCTATCAAAGACCCAATTAGAACAAGTAGTCCGAAGAAATGATTCAACAAAATAATCAGCACACGCAATAATAATGATGAACAATTAAGAACAGATGAATTGATGAAACAAGGTTCCGAATGCTTGATATTATTATAAGGGTTTTACAATGATGATGCATACAATAGCTCAGAAGGCATTCTTGGCCGAGTGGGGTTTCATTGATATTTATACATGATCAATGATACCATAGTACAAAATAAAGTAATCGTACAAGGAGAATATTCTATCAGTGTGTACTGGCCAATGAGGGTACAGCAACGTGCAACGCGTAGCCTGCCATATGTGTGTGCAGTTGGATAAGGTTTGTTACACAAAAACCTTCGGATCCTCCAGAGCAAAACCTTGGGATCTTCAGGTACTCAACTCGAGCTTCGCATGTAAAAGACCTTCGGATGGGGATTACACTTCATCACAAAATTATCTTCAACAATCTCCCCCTTTGTGTGAAGTGTATCCAAAGCCTTTAGTGATAATGCTTCTTGAAAGCTTGTATCAAGCAATATCTCACAGCCAACCACCATTCAAGGTGTTCTCTGATTTTCTTCTTTTCTGCGAGAGTGTTGATCGGACATGTATTCACTCAAGTGATGATATTTCTTATCATTTTGGAAGGGTAAAGACCATTGTAATCCACTTCAAAGAATTTGCTCACGACTACTTCGTCTTTTGACATAACTTTGAACACCACACCCTAGGGTTTCTCAAGTATCTCCCCATTTTTAAATTTATCAAAGTGCTAAACAACACATATTGGGGGAGCAAGGGACTTTCTGAAGCATTCAGCCACTTCCATATCATACTTCCCAAAGCGCTTCATATAATTGAGAAGGAATCCAGAGACATGATTCCTGGCTGTATTGAAGACGATTGGAGAATGAGAAACAAAGGGTGGAGCATCCTTCATGAGATCAAGAATCAGAACGAAATCATGGGGGTTCATGATTGGAAAGTCAGCAATGGTGAATCTTGATTCCTCTTCATCCGAACCTCTAAGGACAAAGAAATCAATATTCTGAAATCCTTCAAATAGTTCTCCTTCTTTGATGGAGATGAGTTTGACAATTCTTTTCATGCTCCATACTGTATTTGGTTCTTGTATGTATTCCGCATGAAAGTTTATCTTCTTTATCTTAAAGACTTGTAACTCATCATCCGCCACAGTTCAGACAAATTGGAAGAATGAAAATGTTTTTGGATTGTATAGGATGTCAAGTTGGTTATCAAGGATGGCTTCTATTGAATAGCTTTTGAGAGGAAGCATGTTGAAGGCATCAAAATCTACAAACCCACAGGCTTCGATGGTATCAGCAGTCTAGGTGTTGTTGCTCTGAGCCATAGCGTTGATTGTTAACATTCTTTTAAATTCATCCTCTCTTTCTTTATGAGCCTGTTCCTTGCTGGGCTTAATAAGAACATCCTTTCCCTTATTCGTAGTTTTTGAACCTGAACCACCAGCTTCCGAAGATCCCATGGTGGATGTGATCGTTGAGAAGGTAGGACCCGAAGATTCATGGTGGATGACAATAACTTTTGTTACATTCGGATCCGAAAAAAATGGTGGTCGTCCTAAGGTAACAGCAGCGTACGTTGTTGCTATAGTTGTTATTGCTGTGGTTGTTATCACTGTTGTTGTTGCTGTTGTTGTTATTGTCATCGCTGAAGATAGGGCACGGGACCATGGACCACTGGCTATTCCCTCTTGCGAAGGATGAACCGTTGGGTCAGGTTGAGCAGACACTCTTGGTCCCGATTTTGAGTACGTTCCATGCGATGAACAACGTTTATAAGAGGCTGAAGTGCAAGCCTGAGTTTGTTGATAAGATCGCTGGTCAATGTAGAATTTGTCTTCTGTAGTTCTACAACAAACTTCTGTACCATAGATGCTGACAGACCAGCAGTCAATTCCTCAACCTTGGCATTCGCCACTTCAAGTTGTTTTTCAAAATGGTTTTTGTAATGATTGTTGAAGGATTGAGCCTCAGTCTGAAGATCTCCTAGAGACTTCATCAAATCAGCATTTGAGGACTCAATTCTTCCTACCAAGTCATTTATCTTCTTATCAGTCTCCTCCCGAAGCAGTCTATGCCTCGTTTCAACTTCAATAACAGCCAAGTTTAGTTTCTGCTCTAAGATACTCTGGATGCGAACTTGTTGATCCAGTATCCTCTTCCCCAACTGTTAAATCAACAGTTCACTTTCTCGGAAATTTCTTTCTTCGTTTCATCAATTTTACTAACCACATCACCTTCTGTGGTTTTCTTCGTATCATAACCAGTTTGAGTTTGGAGAAGAATGTCAAGCTTGGAGTTGAGAGTTTTGTTGTGTTTTATGAATACAAAATCATCATCGTTCAAATTTTCATCGTCTGACTCCTCCAAGGTAATAGGTTCCATGTGATAAGCGTTGAATGCTTCATCACAAGTTAGGGGAGGATGGTGCGATGAAGTGGAGGCAAACTCAAACCCAAAACCTTCTTGGATATCAAAAGTTGGCAATGATGTACTCATTCCAGAAGAAGGTATATTGAACAGAGGATCCGAAGATGTGATGAGTGGTTTTGAAGTCTGAATGGTGGAGGTAATAGGTGTTTCAGATGTTGTGAAGAATGGAGGAACATCCGAATATGTGGTTTGTATGGTTGTGGTGAGTGGAGTAGAAGTGGTTATAGGTTTGGAGTGTATGGGTTTAGAAGTCATTGGCTCAGAAGGTATGGCTTCTTAGGTTATTGTGGAAGTGAGGGTAGCAGTAGTTGGTGGTGGAGAAGGTATGCTTGTTTCATGGATTAGGAAGGACTGAGCTTCTTCTTCTTCTTCTGCTTGAATGTTTTCTGAAATGGTTCTATTCGAATCCGAAGATTCTTCCAGCAACCACCTGTTTCTTGGTTCTTTTTGGTTGGGATCTTTTTGGAGGGTTTTGTTTAGAAGCTTTTCTCTTTTTGATGACCTTCGCACCACTAGGTCCACCAGTCGTTTTCTTCTTAACCTTTTGTTTTGTGGGGAGTTCTGGTTGAACTTCAGCAGCTAAGTTGCGAACCAGATACGGCATGATAAGGGTGGATCGATAGGCATCAACCACAATATTCAGCAGTGGGACTTTGGCAAGCATAGCTTGAGGAATTTAGGCACAGAAACCCAAAGGATTCTCATCTACGAAAGGAATAGTAATTTTTCCATAAGACATTAAGGGAAGAGATGGGTCATAGGGAAAACCTGATCTATGATAATGATCATGGACGATAATTGCCTAGAACCTGGCATTGG
This sequence comes from Cichorium intybus, assembly GCA_023525715.1. NCBI lineage: Eukaryota > Viridiplantae > Streptophyta > Magnoliopsida > Asterales > Asteraceae > Cichorium > Cichorium intybus. The sequence goes on from JAKNSD010000018.1 coordinate 572,004, forward strand.
TGATCTCAGTTCCCTTCAATGGATGATTGACATGAGAGCAGAAATCGGTCCATAGAATGGAAGCAAAGTCCACCTTCGCATCATAAAAAATGCCATACAGGAGACCCATGAAATTTTGGCTTGAAGAATCCAAGCCCAATGTCCTGCTAGAGAGGCATCGTAGAAAGTCCCCAAAGAAGAACTTCCATAGAGTTGGAAGATTTTTCTTCTTGAATGCACTAATGTTTGGAAGCTTAGGGTCATATCCCATGGACATGAACATGTCCACGATCTGCTTGGCAGTGGGTACAATACGTTTTTCAATAATGGGGAGTTGAAGGGCTTTTGAAAATCGAGTTTTGGTGAACTGGATTCGTTTGGTGGTTTTATCCTCATTCAGTACTTCATAAGTGACTGAGTCAATAACGTTGTCAGCATTATTGACATCAATCGAAGTAAAGTGTGCCCGATAAACAAGCGTAGCCAGAACAGCTGGGCTAGCAGTTAGGGCATATCCAAGAATAGAAGGTTTTAAACATTCAACCATGGCGTCAATGGGTTTGGGGTAAAGTTTAATATCAGGACGACGCAGAAAATTTGTTGATTGAGATTTGAGAATCGGGATCGATATGTCTTCAGGACTCTGAGAAGAACCTTCAGTTGCAGGAGCAGCCATGGATGATTGATCGAAGAAGATGATGAACAGTGAGAGTTTGGGAGAAAATTTGTAGGGGAAGTTTGAACAGTTTGATCACGTAAAGAATTGAACGAACTGATGTTGAGGTATATATATGGTTTATGGTCCCAATGACATTAAATGCGCATGTTGGAAGGTCCACTAAGAATAAGCCACCTCAGCACCGTAACGTCCCACTACCCCTATAAAAGCGGAAACAACACTGTGTCAGTCATCATAGTTTTTGAAAAGTTTAAATTGAACCGCCATTCTGAAAGTATATTTTTGTTATGATTTTGCGAGATTTGTTTATTTATAGATATTTCATTTGAACGGTCATTTAATTTTAGGAATGTTTGTCTTTTGAGTTATCATAAATGCTTAAATCATTAAACATTAACTATCTTCAGATCACAAAAGATGGTTGTGAAAGTTATTTAGACATTCGCATGCCCATTTTTCATGAGTAATACAAACATTCGGATGATTGCTTATTTTCTTCGGATGAAATGAGGTTTTGCGAAGAAAAATAGTAACACACCGATGATCATTATTTTAGCAAGATTGAGATTTTTCTTGTATAAATGCATTCAAACTTTGACCTTTTCCTCCTTGAAGATCATGAAACCAAGATTTAGCCTTTTCATATTCAGAGGCATTCGGACCATGTTGGAAGTCCATTTTTCAGTCCGAAGCCTGTGTGATCTAACATCAGTCAAGCATTGTCTAAGGTGCTGTTTGTTTTTGAAGAGGTAAAATGTATGCAGTCTGCGGACCACATCTGTAGAGCATCTACAGAGAAGCGGTGGACTAAATGTCTGCACACTGCAAGAAGAAGACTGTTTGTTTTTTAAAGTCTGCAGGTTGTGAAAATAAACTGAAATTTAAATAAACTTTTTTTAAGTAAAACACATGAGTACGTTTATGAGATTAACGAATTTAAGGATCAAAGCAAACATTTATTTTTTTAAATAATAAAGAATAAAAATTACGTAACCAAAGTTGGATTTACAAATAGTTTGTAAAACTAAAAATTTGCGTAAAATTGTGAACCAAATTTCTAATGTTAAAATATATTTGTAGGTTTCAAATAGTTTATAAGTATGATTTACGATAAAAAAAGCGTCTATTATATGATATTAACGAATTTAAATATCAAAGCAAACATGTCTTTTTTTTAAGTTTGTGACATTTTTTTAAAAGTTTTACAAATTTATCTTCATTTTGTTTAAAAACTTTGAAAAATAAATATTATTTACTTCGAAAAAGTAATGTTGATAAAAAATCGCAACTATTAGTTAAAAAAATCAAAGTGTTTTTAAAAACAAATATGCGTATTTCTTTTTTTTTTAAATCGAAGGTGACCGGCGGCTACGGTTTGGTCGACGACGCAAGGAAGAGAAAACGCGAGACCGGTTGGAGAAGAAAACGATATGTGTATTTTTTTTTTAGGTTAAAATTGTATTAATTTATTACTAGAAGAGCTCTGCAGACCCTTGAAGACATTGGTCCATGTCTGCCCCAAAAAGAGGACGCGCAGACCTTTTTAGGTCTGCAGTCTTTGAAAAACCAAACACTCTGCGAAGGTCCATGTCTGTGCGCCGTCTGCGTGGCTCAGACAAAAGTGGTCAGGAAGATCTGCAAAGAAAAAACAAACAGCCCCTAAGTCTAACCACCCTAAGTTAAACTCAATTTCACATTTTGCATAGTTGTTTGATGTTCATTTGGATGATTCAAAATTTTCTTGCAAAATGAGGTAAGCAGTCACTACATTAAAATTGAAAACATTTTTACTTTTGAATTGAGCATCAGAAGATTGTTTGAAGTTTTGGATTGAACTTTGAAAACCTTTTTGAAAAATATATCCCATTTCGTCAGTCAAGGTGTTTGGATATGTTTCCCTAATGACAAGCCTTTGGGATCCATACACCACCTCAACAATGTCATTTAAGACAGACTACTTGAGATGTTCATACTCTCTAGAAGGTACTCGACTATGTTATAGGAGCTCCTTATATTTTCATTGAAGAAAGAGAAGTATGCCTTTGAGTGCGAATTTTGAATAATTATATTTCTTTGCACTCCTTCATATTATCTTTTGCTTCTTTTGTCTCTTTTGATTCTATTTTCTCTTTTGATTTTTCGATTTTCATTTTTGGAACTTGTTTTGCTATTTTTCAGAATTTCATATCCGAAGATAATTCTTTTGAAGATTTCACCATATAATTCATTTGATGGTTCTTTTTAAAATTTGTGCAATCCTTTTGGAAAACTTCGTATAGCTCAATTTTGAAAACAGAAGTAAAAAGAATTTTGAATTTTGTTATTAGTCATTGCAAGTTTCACTTGTGAAGAAAGCTTCAGAACATATGCATATCCTGAGAAGTATTTAACTTCTTGATCAATGTGATGATGAAGCGAGTTGAGTTCAACAGGGAGCTTAGTAATAGACATGTTGTTAAGGATATTGAAATCATACAAAACTTTGTTTTGTAAAGCAGCCTTAACGTCACTCCGAAGTCTGTTCTATTACCATTGTTGCAATTCGATTCCCAAACACCTATTAGTGCAATTAGGTATGAATATCAGAATCTAAAATCAAAGTTTTGTCCTTTAACCAGATTTTTCAAGAAAGCAGGTCAGTTTTGTCATTCATATCTTTGAAAATAGATTTTTGCTTTTCAAATGACCTTTGTTTTGCAACACCCATATATTATCAACAAAGAAATGTCTTGGTTGAAAGATTACTTTTATGTGATATAAGGACAGTTGTTGTTTCTTAGATTTTTGACATTTATGACAATTTATTGAGAAGTTTTGCTGTTCCGAAGGGTTCCGAATGTTCAGAATGTTTCGAATAAGCATTATTATTTATTTTGAAAAGAAAATAGATAAGGCAAGAAGATGCAAATCGGATTTTCATGTAAGAGTGGATCCATCAATCATTCCCATCCCTCGAACAATTCTTGTGAATGAAACTTCATTTAAGGCTTTTGTAAAGATATCTGCCAGCTGTTCTATGGTATTGACAAAGTGAACTTCTATATTCCCCTCCTCAACATGACTTTTGATAAAGTGATAGCGAAGTGCTATACACTTCGTCTTGGAATGTTGAACAGGATTATGGCATATTTTGATAGCACTTTGTGTATCACAGAACAATGGAATTTTTCTTATATTAATGGCATAATCTCTCAATTGACTTTGAATCCAAATTATTTGCGAAGTGCAAGCAGCAGCAGCTACATATTCGGCTTCAGTTGTGGATATAGATACACATGTTTGTTTCTTCGATTGCCAGCTGATGAGTTTTCCATCTAGAAATTGACAACCTCCAGATGTACTCTTGCGATAGATAGAACATCCACCCAAATCCGAATCGGAGTATGCTTGTATGTAGAAGCCTGAGTTTGCTAGATACCATAGGCCATAAGCAGGAGTATGATGAAGTATCATAATATTGTTTTTACAGCAGCCAAATGAGGTTCGCATGGATCTGATTGGTAACGTGCACAATTTCACACTGCGAACATAATGTCTGGACGACTGGCTGTTAGATAAAGCAACAATCCGATCATGTTTCTGTAGTTTTGAAGATCTACCTTCGGTTTGTCCAATGAAGGATTCAACCTGGTACCTACAGCCATGGGAACCTTCGCATTGGAACATTTAGTCATGCCAAATCGTTCAAGTAGGCTTTTGGTATACTTTTGTTGATTAATGAAAATCCCTTCTTTTGATTGTTTGACTTGAAATCCAAGGAAAAAGTTAATTTTCCCCATCATGCTCATCTGAAATTTTCTCCTCATTAAATTTTCAAATTTGGGTCAGTGGATTCGAAGATGATGTCGTCCATATAAATTTGAACCAACATTAAATGTGAGCCAACTTTCTTTCGAAAAAACGTTGGATCCACTGATCCTTGTTTGAAATTTGAATGTTTCAAGAATTTCTTCAAGGTCTCATACCAAGCTCATGGAGCTTGTTTTAAATCATAGACAGCCTTATCTAACACATAGCAATGATCAGGATGATCTTTATTGACAAAACCAGGTGGTTGTTCAACAAATACTGTTTCCTCAAGATCTCTATTTAGAAAAGCACATTTGACATCCATTTGATAGACATCAAAGTTTTTGTGTGCGGCATAGGAAAAAAAGATCCAAATAGATTCGAGTCTGGCAATAGGAGTGAAGGTCTCCTTGTAGTTAATTCCCTCCTGTTGACAATAGCCTTTAACAACCAACCTAGCTTTATTTCTGACAACATTGCCTTAGGTGTCAAGTTTGTTACGATAAACCCATTTAAGACCAACGATTGAAGCATTTGCTGGTTTTGGAATAAGTCTCCAAACTTTGTTTCTTTCAAAATCTTCCAATTCCATTTGCATTGCTTCAATCCAGTCAGGGTGATCAAATGCATCTTTAACGTTCTTTGGTTCAATTTTGGAAATGAAAACATTAAACATGCACAACCCCGAAGTTTTGTTTAAATCTTGTTGTTTTTGATGAAGTTGTGCACGTGTCACGACGTTATCGTGAATGTTTCCAATGACAAATGATTGAGGATGATTTTTCGTCCATTTTTCCAAAGGTGGAAAATTCATATTGAATTCAGGTGGACCTTCGGCATTGATATCCTCAGTGTCCGAAGGATATCCTGAAATGGATGGAAAATCATCATTTATTATGTTTTCTTGATTTGTTGGATTTGTAGCATCTGTTTCAGGAGAATTATTGTTTGAAGAATTGGAAGAAGAGTTTAGAAGTTACTCCCCCTCAACTGTAGCATTTGGGGAGTTTGTTCTTCCATGATCAGACAAATTTGGCATTGAAGCTTCTGGCTCCCCCTGGACCGTAGGATACAGGGACATGATGTGAGAAATTTCATGTGAAGGGTTGTTGTGAGTTGTATTTTTGAGCTCCCCCTCGAAACCGGAGTTGTCTTTGGATCCATTGGAAGACTCCCCCTCAACCGAAGAGGGTTTTTGTATACTGCTTCAAGGTGAATCTTCGGGACCATCAGTGAGCTTCGAAAGTTCAGACACGTTATTTTCTGGTGCCTTTGTTTAGGAATCTACAACATGTACTGGTGGATAAAAAAGATTGAAATCAGCATCAAAAGAAAGGATTGGCAGTGCATCCAAAGCAGATTTTGGAAAGATGGATGACATCGGGAAGGCATGCTGAGATTTCTTGATATAGTAGTCATCGAACGAAAGGATGAAGGTTTCTTCAACTTTGTGTGTTCTTTTGTTCATGACTGTGTAAGCTTTAGAGTTTGAACAATATCCAAGAAATATGCCTTCGTCTGTTTTGTCATTGAACTTAGACAAGTGATCTTTCAAGTTTAGAATGAAACACCTACAACCGAAGATATGAAGAAATTTGACATTTTTTTCTTCGGTTGAGAACTTCGTAAGGTGTAATGTGGAACCGCTTGTGGATGTAGGATCTATTCTGAGTAAAGCAAACTATTGAGATAGCTTCGGCCCAGAAGTACATGGGCAGATTGGCAAAATTGAGCATTGTTCTAGCTGCTTCACATAAGGAGCGATTACGACGTTTCACGACACCATTTTGTTGTGGTGTATAAGGTGCTGAGAAATTGTGTGTAATCCCCTTCTTCTTCAAAAAACCATCCAGGGTTTGATTTTTGAATTCAGATCCGTTGTCATTTTAAACCATTCAGACAGTCTTTTCGGCATTACTTCCATATTCTTGATAAAGTTGATGATTTCTTCTGCAGCATCAGACTTATTTCTTAAGAAGATTACCTATGTGAATCGTGAGAAGTTATCAACAATAACAAGGATATATTTCTTTTTCCCAATTGATTCAACAGTTGATGGACCACAAAGATCCATGTATAGAAGTGAAATAGGTTCGGTGATCTTTGGATTGATCATAGTTGGATGCTTCTGTTTTGGTTGTTTACCATGTTCACATGCAGAGCAGTGGGTATCATTATCGAATTTAAGTGCTGTCATCCCCCGAACCAAATCCATTGCCACTAACTTGTTAATTGCCTTGAAGTTCAAGTGAGCTAACTTTCGGTGTCATAACCAGATGATATCTGAATTAGCTTTAGATAAAAGGCACAACGAAGGTCCACCCATTATTGACTTTAGATTTAATGGAAACATTGATCCCTTCCTTTCAGACTTCAACAAAACTTCCTTTGTAGCTTCCTTGGGGATGATACTCCCATGATTGTTGAATGTTACCGCATTGCCAGTTCCAACAACCAATTGACAGATGCTCACAGATTATGTTTCAATCCTTTCAACAAATGCTACACGAGTTATTGTGAATTGTCCATTTGTAACTTTGCCATAGCCACGAATAGGACATGTTTCATTATTACCAAAGCATACGTTTCCAGCATCATCCAAAGTTCTGTAGTCCTTTAGATACTCTTTCTTCCCTGTCATATGTCTCGAGAAGCCACTATCCATATATATTTCGAATCATACTGCTCATTTGACATAACCTGCAATCAATCAATGAAAAGTTGGTACCCAATCAATCTTGGGTCCTAGGGGTAAGTAAATGATTCTTGGATCCATTTTTCTACTGCTTCTTCGGATATTTCATTTGCAGTTAGGTTTATCATGTTTTCAGATGTTTCGTGAGAAGAACAAGATGAACTAGAAAACGAATCAGATGAACTTTTAGTAAGCATTTAAGAATCTGAAGAATCTGTTTTTGAAATGTTTGTGATCTTCGGAACCCAAACTTGTTTGGATGTTTTGGAAATATTGGACTCTGAGGTTTTCTTTGTTTTTGTTGTTTTAGAAGACTTTGATGACTTAGAAGACTTTGATTTTGGAGTAAGAGTTTTCTTCAAGTCATCCCTTTTCCAATTTGATTTTTCGATTGTCGATTTTCCGGATAAAGAACTACATACTGTAGAAGTACACAAGTATTCATCGTATGCTAGTTTAAAATCGTTCAATGAAAGATTTTTATCCTTAAACAGATCCAAATTTTTGTCTAGCCACATATGGAATGTATCGACCAAATTGTTTCCTTTTGAAAAAAATTTCTTTGAAGGTTTTTGGTATTTTGGATTTGGAAAGTTCGGTTTTGTTGGTACGAAGGTGGGTTTTGAATATTGGTTTGTTTTTGAAGTTGAAGCCTTCGTATCAACTTGTTTTGAAAATTTGTTTGTTTCGTAGGTTGAAACTTTTGTTACCATGGGTTTTGTTTTCAAAAGAGAAGTCGACTGTTTATCTTTTGTAATCACAACTTTTGATTTTGTTTTTGAAGTGGATGCCATATTTTGAGGATTTTTCAAAATCATGGGTTTTCGTACCATTGGTTTGGAAATTGTAATTTTGGGTTTTGAAATCTCATTTTCAAAGGATTTTGCAAGTGGAACACATTCATTTGATTCCATTAGTTCAAAAACATCCATCTTCGGTTTCATAGTCTCATTCATGATTTGAATTTGTTTGTAACTTCTCTCCGAATACTTCTCAGTTTTACAATTCAGATGATGATTTAAGTTTTTTTGGATTTTGTCTTGTTCATAACACAAACGATTGTAAATCTTATGACCATATAAATCTTTTTTTCTTACATTGATTTTTACTTCCAAGTGTTCATGTAAATTGTTTTCAATGATTTTAGAAGATGAGAAGAATCATTCCTCGGTAACAGTTGAATTATCCTTCTCAACAATTTTCACTAGATCATTGTCAACTAAAAGTGAAGAACCAGGTTGTACTAAAATTGACTTTTTGAAATAAGAAACCTTCGGGTAGATACAAGCCACATTTGCTAGTTTCTTTGAACTGTCCTTGAAATAATCTTCGTAAGAGACACATTCATCTGAAATTTGGATTTTGGCTTTCACAATTTCTTTGTTCTTGTTTGAAATTTAAGTTTGTTTCACATTCAGAATCAATTTTAGCTTTGCCTTTGTCAGCCGAAGGTAATTGTGAGATACCTTTGGAAGGTGATGCAGATACAGAGGATGTTTTTAATGCAATCAAAGAGGAACAATAAATTTCCTCCATATCCGAATCACTATCAGATTCAGTTTCAACATCAACTTTTTGTTCATTTTCAATTTGTGGAAGGGGTTTCTTGAGAGTTGGCACTTCATTTGGCAATGATTTCAATAGATCACTAGCAGTCAAGAATTTTTCTACTGAAACTAAACCATGCTTGGACAAAGTATTAGGTCCTTCGGAGTTAGAGATTATTGATTCACATTCATATGAAATTTGAGCAACACACTTTAAGTTAAATTCGATAAAAGGTAGAAGTTTCTTATGCTAATCCTTATAAACATCAGCTGAATGATAACTCCTAGTTATGTGTGAATACAATCTCTTAGCAGTCTCACAGAATGTGTTTCTCTGCTTTAAAATTACATCACCATTGTTCAAGTATTTCTCCCTATTCTCTTCTAGTACTGAGATTCTTAGGTTGGCCTTTTCTAGGGACAACTTCAGATTTTCTACTCTCCCCCTCAACCAAAGAATCTCCTCCTTACTGATATTTGCCCTATTATTAGCATCAATTAGCATTTTATTCATGACAGAACAATCACGAGCTATTTTAGCAATATCAGATGAATATTTAGATGCAGGAATTTTAAAAGAAGAGAGAAGTTTTGATACATGTTCTGGAATTGTTGGACGTGCATCCCTTGCTATCAAGCAGAAGTCAGCATCATCCGAAGAATCATCTGAATCCTTCGCATTCTTCACCAGCAACCCTTCGTATCCTTCACCATCCTCATCTTCATTCTCATCAGAAGCTCCTTTCCAAAAGCTCTTACCATCATTAACAGCGACAAAGGCATTGTGAGTCGGCTTTCGTACTTCATCGACATCTAAGTCAGAAGACCACACCTGGTATGTACCCATACTGCCTTCCGAAGCCACAAGAGCAAGATCCTTCGTCTTCTCTCTTGCCTCATTCAGTTTCATTGTATAGTAGGCTTCTTCCTTGACATGGGATTTCTTTTCATTCTTCTTACAAAGCAAGCAATCCTTCGCAAAGTGATTTTTCCCTTGGCAGTAGTTACAATCATAACCTGAATCTCCAGCAACCTTCTTCTCCTCATTTTTCTCTTTTTGAGCTTCAGAAGGCTTCAGATCTGAAGTCTTCGGAGTAGAGGGTTTGGTGTTTTCTTCCTTTGGAGTGTAGATCTCAGGTTTGAGTTTTGGTACATACGAAGATTTGTTGAAGGTCTTTACGAATGGTTTTCCAAAACTTTGTTTGTTCACAAAAGGCTTTTTGAACATTCGGTTGTTTGCTGCATACAAGGAAACTGTTTCACGATTGTCATTCACCATGTAACCATCTGGTTCAGCTTCGGTTTCTTCTTCTTCAACCTTAGAAACAAGTGCTAAGGATCCAACAGTCTCACTCCTTCGACCAACAATATCAGGTTCATGTGACTTAATCAGATTGTATAGTGCTGCAAGTTGATATTCCTTGATGTTTTCATGAGATTTGACCATCAGCATGATTGGTCTCCACTCCTTTCTCAGACTGTACAAGAATTTGATGTTGATTTCTTGTTGACTCTGAACTTCATCATACTTTTAAAGCGTATAAATCATGCTACTATATTGTTCATAAGTTTGCTCAAGAGATTCATTATCTAGTTGATGAAAGTTACCCAAGTCAGCGAGAACTTCTTGAACCATGCTTGATTGGAGAGTTTTATCACCAGCAAACCGTATTGCTAGGCGATCCCATATTTCCTTAGCTGATTTAGAACCAGAGATGTGGTGTCTAACATCAGGACCAAGACCACTACGCAGTTCTCTCATGGCCCTTTCATCATTTTCATTTTTCTTCAGATTAGTAGCAGTAAGAACTTCAGCATCATCTCCTTCTGGTAGAACAAAGAGACCCTCAATATCAGTGTAAGGTCCTTCTGTCACTGATCTCCACAGACCTTTATCCAATCGAACGATATAATCTTCCATCCGGTCTGCCTAGTAATTGTAATATGTTGGAACGAGAACTGGTGCTTTTGTGAATGAACCAATAAGATTTGCAAACTTTAACATATTTTCATAAGTTGTTGTTGAATCCGTCATTGTGATTGATTTTCTCAAGCAGATCTTTACAGAAAAACGAGTAATAGATTTCGAATACAATTGCAAAAACCTAGATCTAGGAATCGATCTAGATCTAGAACTGTAAGAACGAGAACGAGATTTCTATTAATAGGTTTTCGAGCTGAACCTGCTCTGATACCACGTGTTAGATATAAAATTCAGTCAAAGACCCAATTAGAGCATGTAGTCCGAAGAAATGATTCAACAAATAATCAACACACGCAATAATAATGATGAACAATTAAGAACGGATGAATTGATGAAACAAGGTGCCGAATGCTTGATATTACTATGAGGGTTTTACAATGATGATGCATACAATAGCTTAGAATGCATTCTTGGCCCAGTAGGGTATCATTGGTATTTATACATAATCAATGATACCATAGTACAAAATAAAGTAATCTTACAAGGAGAATATTCTATCAGTGTACTGGCCAATGAGGGCACAACAACGTGCATCGCGTAGCCTGCCATATGTGCGTCCGGTTGGATAAGGTTTGTTACACAAAAACCTTCGGATCCTCCAGAGCAAAACCTTCAGATCTTCAGGTACTCAACTCGAGCTTCGCATGTAAAAGACCTTCGGATGGGGATTACACTTCATCACAAAATTATGTTCAAAAGATACCCAAATAACAGAGATAGCTTCGCTATCCCCATATATAGCGGCACTATCTACGTTGTTCAGCCCAATTCTTTGCAAAACTCTTAATTAGTTAAGCCAACGTCTTAAACTTTCTAGGACCCTTCGAAACAGTCACTAGGTCCATAAAAATGCTAACTTTCTCATCCAAACATGATCATGAATGCAAGTGGTCAAGATATAAGTCCAAATGAGGAAAATCCAATTTAAACACTCAAAGGAGCTTGGCTCACTCCCATAATCAGTCTAAAACTTCCAAAGAAGGATCACGGAACGTAAAGTTCTGAACTTTATCCTTCCCAACCAAGCACAACACCAAAAAGGGACAACTACTCCACTTTAAACCATAAAATGCAACTTAAACCTCAAGAATGAACCTTAAATCATAAAAAGGAGCAAGCTTGCACTTACAAAGGTCCAGAACAACAATTCCTTGCTGATTCCCACTTAAAGAACACCTTCTAGCACCATCATGCATCTCCCAGCGCCATCATTTCTTAAGAACTCTTCCAAAATGAACAAAAACACCAAGAATCACCCCAAGGAAGCTAGAGAGGAGTTAGAGATGTTTTTGGAGGCTCAAGGGGAACAAATAATGGCTACCTAGGCTTTTGTGCCCTTGAATACGGCCCAAAACTTGAAATCAAGGGCTTTGGCCCAATACAGCGACAGATAGCGTCCCTATCCTTATGATAGCGGCGCTATCTCAAGATTGTGCCAACCCACAACCAGCCAAGCATAGCGACGCTACCTCCTAACCTAGTGATGCTAACCCACTATGATAGTGTCGCCATTTCCCTATGATAACGGTGCTATCTTAAGATTTTCCCAAAACTTAATTCCTTTAACATTGAATTTGGGTATTTCATGATTAGGGTCTTACAACTCTCCCCCATTTAACGGGATTTCATCCCCGAAATCCTTTCCTTGCTCACCCAAACCGCACGCCTAATCCTCATACCAATTCATCCATTTACAACACTTTAAACCCCGAAGTCTGATATTAGAGAAACTCACCACCAAACCTCAAATAAAAGATCAGAAACATCCTCCTTCTCCTCCAATCCAAGCTTCACACCTTGCCGCTCAAGAACCACACTGACCACCATGCGTCTAATCTATGCCGACCGGCAAACTCCAGATACACACTAACGATGCCTAGTAATATCAATTATTCTAGTCATCGTTGAGCCCTATTCTAAGTAATATATATATATATATATATATATATATATATATATATATATATATATATATTTGAAACTTTATATTACTCACGTTTTGTGTCTAGTGCTTGTAGTATGAATTGTATGAAATACAGGGGTTAAAAGCGTGCAAAATGGCGAAGTTTGGAATGAAGTCTACTTTCAGGCGAAGACATACATGCGTCGCGGGTCTGGAGGACACGCGCGCCGAGGATAGTTGTATATCAGATCAGAGTTTTGAATTCAAAGTGCGAACATCAGGTTTACAGATAAGGACGCGCCACGGATTTGACCTCTACGCGCCGCGTCTTGGAATTTTTCGTAACTATAAATAGAGGCCTCCGGTTCGTGATTCGGGAGCGAAGACCCGACCTTTGAGTGGAACTCAGGCTTCTTCGACTCGTATTTTTGTATTCCGTTGATCGGTAGTTGGTAGATTGTTAGTTTTAGTTTAATTTCTTGTTTTTCGGTATTTGTTATCGCGTGTGTTCAACGATTTTGAATTGTAGAATCCGATTAACCGCGTAGATCTAGATTTCCAGTCCAAAGTCAGAAAAATTCGGCTTTGGTTCTGTTTTTACTTTTAATGCAATCATTCGGTTACTTTTATTGTTCAGTTTCGATTTCCGTTCTTTAATCGTTGTCGTTTATTGATTTGTTTGTGTTTGGTGTTTCTGATTTTTTGAGTATATCTCGGGATCAGAACGTATTGGTTTCGTTTGATTGAGATTTAGATTCGAGTACTTTAATTGTTGCAAGTTTATGTTTTCGGTAATTTCGTATTGTTTGGATTTCGTTGCGTGTATGGATCGACACCATCTATAAAGTGACACTATAGATCGGTTATTTCTTGACACAGATTCAACCACTGACTCCACGGTTCGACCCTTACTTCCACTAGGTAGTGTGCTGTAAGGTATTTAATCTTGTATTTTTTACCGCATCGACGATGTCAAATTTTGGCGCCGTTGCCAGGGAGTTGTGCGCTTGAAATACTGTGTCAGTTGGTATTTTTAATTTTAGTTTTGGTGTTTGATTTGATTTTTGAAGGTCAGTTGTACTTTGTGCATGCCTACACCTCGAGGTGAACAAACGTCACCTCTTCTTTTCGATTCTGAGATTGAACGGAGCGCGCACAGAAATCGTGTGCGTAAGCGGTTATTCAACATGAGTTTAGATGATGTAGTAGTCGAAGATATTACCAATGAGCCGACAGGCGAGGTAATAGGGGGACAATCGTTTGTGCCCCCAGTTCCAACAAATTTTAATGGAGCCTCTACTGGTACTAATGGTGGTGCAGTTTCAGCCCCTGCACCTATCCCATCATGTACTCATTCTGCAGTTCCACCCACTAGTCAACCAATCCCTAATCCTGGAGGGAATTTTGCATCTACTGTGTTGACATGGGGAGTACAAAATCATAACAGTGCTCCGCACCCACGCCAGCCAGTGCAAGTTCCCCAACCACAACAACAACCACCACCCTTCCATAAACCTCACCCACCCATTTTACAACCACAACCACAGCCGCAATAGCAACAGTACCAGGTTCAACCTGGAGACCAGGTATACGATGACGACGACGAGGGTCGGATGCCGAACAACCCGAACAATCAAAATCAGCAATGGAATCGAGGTCAGGGACCTCCACGCCAACCACAGCAGCAACACCATAACCAATGGCAGGGGCAACGATATTATAATAACGAATTGTATAATGACAGTAACTTTGTTCCCCTTTTATATTTTGCTCAACCGATCGGGCAATCGGTTGCATCGCACTTCCAACCTCGGGAGTATGACGATGCGTCGTCAATTTATTTTCCTAATAATGTAGAGAGTCATCTTGAAGTTAGGCCTTAGTTGCTAGGAGTGTTGCCCGAGTTTAGGGGATATAGACAGGATGACCCGTACAACCATTTGTACGAATTTTTAGCGCTTGCAAATGCCAACATCCCTAGAAACACAAATAGGAATTTCTTTAGATTAAGGTTATTCCTGTTTACAGTTAAGGATAAGGCAAAATACTGGTTTACATCACTGCAAGCGAACATTATCATGACGTGGAGCAGCTCAAAAGGAAGTTTCTACAAGAGTTTTATTCCGCGAGTAAGACATCGGAGATTAGGAGGGCGATCCAAGATTTCCAACAAAAACATGGAGAAGCATTTAACGATGCTTTTGAGCGACTCAAGGAATTGATGAGATCGTGCCCACGCCATGAGTTCCCGAGATGGCAGTTCGTTAAGTTCTTTTACGATGGAGTAGACACCATCAATCATGCTATGATTAACGCATCGTCGAGCGGAACCATCATGATGCAACACCCAGAGGCAGCTTGGATATTTTTAGAACAGTTGAGAAACAGTTCTAAAACGAACTATTCCTCAAGGAAACCGGTCAACACATCGTCAGCAGCGGCTGTGGGGGTAGATAACAAATGGAAGAAAGAAGTCAAGAAAGAGATTGGGGACTTAAACAAGAAGTTTGACCAATTGATGGTGACCCTTCAGAAAGGACCGCCGAATAAGCAACAAAACAATTCACAAGGGCACAGGACCCAGGAAGTGAATCAGATATACGGTCAAGGACAGTATAATAATAATGGACGACCGTATATGCCTTACAATCAAGGGGTCAAAACTACAATGGAAAAAATCAATCATACAACAACCACCAAAAAAATTATCAGGGACCACCACCCAATCTGCCACGATAGTTCCAACCTATCAACAACAATGGTCCAGCAGTAACAACAACAGGAGTTCAACCAACAACAATCGCAATGTTCCAGAAAATCAGAAGGAATTGATGGAAAGAATGTGTGAATTTATGCAACAAGCACAAGCTAATGCAAAAGCCATCGCCAATATGGAACGGCAGATTGTGCAAATGGCTGAAGATCAGAGGACGAGGGATGACAGTAAACTCCCCAGCATCACAGAAGTGAACCCAAATCACACCCAACGGGCAGGAAAGGAGCACCTGAATGTCGTAGAAGTTGTATGTCGGGAAAAGTATGGAGAAAGGTAAGTATGGAAGATCTTATGAGGACAGAATATAAGGACATTCAGAACGAGGAATAGTCGACAATAGCTGCCCTTAAGAAGAAGCAAACCTCCAAGTCAAAGAAGAAGCAAGGCACACCAAGTAAGCCATCCATTAATCAACCCTTGATGGATCAGTTGAAAGATGTAAGGAGAAAGAGAAAGTCAAGGTTCCAACACCGGAGAAAGTTCGCCTTACAGTCAAGGCTAGTGAGGCATTGTTGGGGACATTGCCAAAGAAAGAAAGAGATCCTGGCTCGTCGTACATCACCGTTACTGTCAGTGATGCGGTCATCAGGAACACGTTGCTAGATTTAGGAGCCAGCGTGAATGTGCTGCCTGGCTATTTATATGATAAATAAAATAATAAGAAGCTGGAGCCAGCCAAGACGGTCCTGCAACTAGCAGATCAATCCACGAAGGTTTCAAGGGGCAAATTAACAAACATGATTGTCAAGGTGGGAGCCTTCTTTTACCCAGTGGATTGCATGGTTATGGAGTACGAGAGTTTGGAAGACGCACCTGCCTTGATCTTCGGACATCCATTCTTAGCTACGGCCGGAGCCCTTATGGATTGTAAGACAGTTGACGTGGATATCACCTTTAGGACGAGGAAACAAAGGTTAAACTTGTTAGAATGTCCACTGACACTCCCACCAGGATACGACAACCAACATATGGCTAGTAAACCTCTGATGAAACCAAGGATGGATGGTAGGGGTAAAGGATATAGGAGTCAAGTGCAAGATAAAGATGGTGAGGATGAGGAAATCCTCTAGAAAGCAAAAGGACACCCGCTCGCTTTATTGGATAAATTAAAACTGTTGGATATGATAGAGATAATGGAAAAGAAACATCAGGTGTTTGCAAAGGAAGTAAGAATTAGGGAAGCAAAAGTGTTCCAAATTCTGGATGCTCAAACAGTGGATAAGTCAAGTGAGCGATCGAATGACGTAGTTAACAACATTACTGGCAACATTGGTCCACGATATTGCGCCTGAGATGGGGAAATTGGTGTCGAAGGAAAGATAAAAGCATCACGGTCTGGCTGAAGACGTTAAACTTAGAGTTTTGTGGGAGGCAACCCATTCGTAGGGTAGGTTTTGTTTTCAAAGTAAGTAGGAAGAACATTTTATCATCATCATCATGAAAAAGGGGGCACGAAGCAAGTGTGGGGTCAACCTGCAAGGAATTGGTAAAATCAAAGGGCGCGGCGCGGGGAAGGACAAGACACACCGCGCGTGTTTGGGAGAACCTGATGCCCAGGGGTTCTCATAAGCACGGGTCGTAGATCAAAGTTTACCGCGCCGGGGATTTCGATCAGATATAAGGGTTTAACCAGGTACGTGAGACTCACGTTTCGCACCATTTTCATCTCACACGTCGCGGTTAACAAAGCTCGGATCAAACATTCGATTTTTGTGATTTTATTGCATTTTCGTGATCCACTACTAATGTATGTCTGCTTAAACTAGTTTTCTCGAGTTGTACATACATTTAGAGCTCGAAATTGGAGCAAATAAGGTTGAATAGAAAAACTTAGAAAATTAACAGTGCTGGTCTTTAGGGTGGTGTATTCGCAAAATCCTCACCCTAGATATGTTAATTGTGTGTTAGGCTACCTTGTGTATGTGTGGGTTGAAGCAAAATAGGTACAAAAATGGAGTTTTTCGGAATAGTCGAACGCCGCGATGCGGCAAGTTCATCAGCTGCAGCGCGGCATTTGAATCAACGCATGGTTGATACACCGCGACGCGCTAAGGGACTAATTTTGAAAACTTTTGTTTTTGTGATATGCTTTGTGCAGATGGCTCAGCCTCCTTATGTACCGTAGCACCCGTTTCTGCAGTTTCCAACAGCATTAAAGGAGACGTAGAGGTACCAAGCCCGACTTCAGTCTATCAACACGCGCTCGGTCCAGCAGGACATGTATTTTGACTGGGAGGTATTGACAACAGTGGGGCTATGGGACCAGTTGCTGCCCTTCCTCCACCGCATCTGGACCCATTCAGAGGGTGCATTCCGATTCACATGCCGGGGCTGGGAGAGACTCATGGCCCAGGAGGACGACATTGCTTATAGAGAGCTCATGCTTGAGTTCTTTTCTACATGCTGATACGAGCCAGCTTCCGGGGAGCCAAGATCCTATCTCGTTAGATTCTGACTTAGGGGACAAAGCCGAGAGTGCACGATCTGAGAGTTTTCCAAGTATACAGGGATTCACACCCAGACAGAGATGGAGAGCATCCACTTCCAGCCATTCCTGGCTGCTTGCATCATCGATCAGCCACGAGGTCATTTAGGCACGGATGTCTAATGACCGATTCAAGGCCGGTGGGGCCAGTAAGAGCCAGTTTCGCTCCCCACTTCATCGACTCATGCACCGTATCATATCCACTTCCATTGCACACCGCAATGGAAGTGAGAAGGTGCCCCGTGACGATATGTTCTACATATGGGTCCTCTCCGACCCGAGCAGGTTTCTCAGCATGCCTCACACCTTGGCGGTTTTTCTGACATCCAGAGCCTTGGGGTCGGCCCGAGGAGCCCGATGACCGGCGAGTATTTCATCACAAGATTGGCCCGATCATACGGCATCCTAACCGTCGAGGTCATCACGCATCTTAGGCCGGTAGAGCCTCGGGTTGCACGTGGACGATATCTAGAGACGATGAAGGTGCTCCGGCTTGTGAGATCGGGCGTATATGCGATATTGCCTGAGATCGAGCCAGCCAGACACCCAGCTGGTCAACAGGCACAGGTACAGCCTCCACCAGAGCCAGAGGTCGAGGAGGACGAGGATGAGCAGCCATTGGTGAGACCCACCAGGAGGAGGAGAGTGGAGCCAGAGGTCCAATCGTCACCGCAGCCACGCCCAGTGCCACTGCCATAGATGTGCAGGCAGCACTGCGAGACATTATTGCGAGGTTGACATGGTTGGAGGACCAGCAGCATTGGATGGCAGAGGCACTGAGAGAGTTCCTTCTTCATGCTGGATGGGAGCCACGAACCTTCCCCACTACAGGCCATGATGAGGCTGGTCCCTCGGGGACACAACACGAGGATGATGAGTGATCTTATTTTTTCTTTTTGGAAACATTATACATAAACCTACTTTTAGTTGTATATATTTGTTTTTGGGTTTAATGTTTTGTTGAGTGTTTTTGTATGCAAGTACCAATGAGATCAACTGAGGAGTTGTATAACACAAGTGTGGGGTCACCGTACCCCTACACTTGTCACATACCGGCATGTTCACTGTTGCGCCACAGATCCGGACAATCAAATCAAGTTGTGCCCTTTGATATCCTGTTCCTACAAGCAGACAGTTCTACCATTGCTAAAGGGGTAACTCTTTTCTCCCTTGTTCTGAAATTTTTTATGTGGTCGAAAAGATTTTTTTTTTTTTTTTTTTTTGCAAAAACAAGTCTAATTTTCAAAAAATTTCGCAAATTTCAATATTTTTTTAAGAAATTGTAATTAGAAAACGAATAGTTTTTAAGTATTATAGCATCTAGTATTTTTCAAGAGATACTATATAGTTGTTATCATGTTATTGGTTTAGTTAAAGTAAGTTGAGTTTTAGAAGTTAGAAAAATTCTGGATTTAGAACATCTTAGGATTGGGATTCAGGAGGGAATTATCAATTAGTGGCCTTGTTGTTCGAGTCGGTAGGTCCGAAAAGGGTGGCCCTGAAAGTGCATTTATGAACCTTACTACCTAAGATCGTCTGGTCTGGGATAGTATTTCCGAAAGCTCGTTACACGGACAACATCGAAAGTCATGGATAATTCCCTAGCGACCTTTAGAATCTGAATAAGTAAGTACACTTGTGTGCACTGGAAATTTGTAATCAAGGGTTCTTTAGAAAGTCGTGATTCCCAAAGGGTATTCTAGTAAAACTTTTCTTAAAAATCATTTTCATCTAACTTCTGGATACAATAAAGTTTGAGACTGAAAGCATTCAAAAAATTATTTGGGTTTTTGTTAGAATTTGTTAAAAACTCACTTGCTTGGGGACAATCAATGCACAAGTGTGGGGTGTTTGATGACGCCTAGTAATATCAAGTATTCTAGTCATCGTTGAGCCTTATTCTGAGTAATATATATATATATATATATATATATATATATATATATATATATATATATATATATATATATATATATATATATATATATATATATATATCTGAAACTGTTATATTACTCATGTTTTGTGTCTAGTGCTTGTAGTACGGATTGTATGAAATGCAGGGGTTAAAAGCGTGCAAAATGGCGAAGTTTGGAATGAATTCTACTTTCAGGCGAAGGCATACACGCGTCGCGAGTCTGGAGGACACGCGCGCCCCGGATAGCTGTATATCGGATCAAAGTTTTGAATTCAAAGTGCGAACATCGGGGTTACATATAAGGACGCGCCGTGGATTTGACCTTTGTGCGTCACGTCCTGGCATTTTTCGCAACTATAAATAGAGGCCTCCGGTTCGTGATTTGGGAGCGAAGACCCGACCTTTGAGTGGAACTCAGGCTTCTTCAACTCGTATTTTCGTATTCCATTGATCGGTAGTTGGTAGATTGTTAGTTTTAGTTTAATTTCTTGTTTTTCGGTATTTGTTATCGCGTGTGTTCAACGATTTTGAATTGTAGAATCTGATTGACTGCGTAGATCTGGATTTCCAGTCTGAAGTCAGAAACATTCGACTTTGGTTCTGTTTTTACTTTTAATGCAGTCATTCGGTTACTTTTATTGTTCGGTTTCGATTTCAGTTCTTTAATCATTGTTTATTGATTTGTTTGTGTTTGGCGTTTCTGATTTTCTGAGTATATCTCGGGATTAGAACGTATTGGTTTGGTTTGATTGAGATTTGGATTCGAGTATTTTAATAATTGCAAGTTTATGTTTTCGATAATTTCGTATTGTTTGGATTTCGTTGCGTGTATGGATCGACACCATCTATAGAGTGACACTATAGATCGGTTATTTCTTGACACAGATTCAACCACTGACTTCACGGTTCGACCCTTACTTCCACTAGCTAATGTGCTGTAAGGTATTTAATCTTGTATTTTTTTACCGCATCGACGATTGCGACGATGTCACACACCGCCGGAAATCTTCACAAAGT
>JAKNSD010000018.1:592798-644530 GCA_023525715.1 Cichorium intybus
GAGAGTGTTTCTTTCAAAATCAATCATGTGACTCTGAGTTTCGCTTCACTCAACTCATTCTTGCTCAGAATATAGGTACAATTCTATCTATGTTGTCTTCTTTTAACAATTCAATTACTCCCACTGGTTCTTAGGTCAGGTGTAACATTAATCAAATTGTTAGATAGATTGAGTCTAGCCCTTAGGTTCTCTTTTTTGGCAGCAATCGGGCTCACCAATGCTTCCAAGTAGTAGGATTGCTTATCCATACCAACTTAGTGTTTTACCACTAATCGGTATGTCACTCAGATCATAGTACTTTTATGACGGTGACTAATATTATTGGTCTGAGAAGAGAAGGGTATGTCAGGTTTAACAGGAATCCGATCCCTGGTTAAGTCATTGTGGTGACTAGAGGTTCTTTCATTTCGCTGATCCTTGAACTCCTTCAGGATCACTCTTGCTCCCACCGTTTCCTTAGAATGCGAGTTCTTTCTAAAAGAACTCTTCTTTCATAAGTACTTGTGGCAAGACCAATGAAGTGACATGCTAATCAGGTTCAGGCCAGTCATGAGGTTCAGACGAATGCTACATGACCCTGGACCCTCTATGTACAAGTGGGGTGAACCCTCTTTACACTACAGACGGTGTCTGTGCAACTTACTTAGTCTGAATGATTGAATATCTAATTTATTAAAAACTAATTGGAAGTGTATCTAATACATTGAGGATCGAACTATTTCGACCAATGCTCAATCTTCTTCCCTAAGACACATTATAACCATTAATGTTCTTGGAAGATGATGAACTGTGAAACATTTTTCTCAGTTTATGTTTTTCACTCAGACTATGTTGATCTTTATACTTCCTTTGAAGTCCTTGAACAGTTCAAGGTTTCAATCAATCACTTATTCTGATAAGTGAAGTCATATTTTTCATACTAATTGGCAAATATTACGAAGTATAGTTAATTGTGGTTTTATTTGTAGATTTGAGCAATTCACAGTAACGAATATGTCTGTTGCTCATAATCTCAGTGTCTTTTACATCTCTATGTAAATTTATGACTTTGTTAATTTATTCAAGATATGCATTCATCACCTGACTCTAAGCCAACTGATTCCAAAATCCTATCCATTTAATCTTTAGGTGATACATTTCTTGCAATAATTACTTTTACTAAGAACCCTATTCATCATATAACTCCAAGTCAAATGATTCCAAAGTCCTGTCCATCTGGACCTTTGGTTGAACACTGTGTTCCCGAGTTTTAGCATGGAGAGAAAAGAAAAGAAAAGAAAAAAATGAGAGAAAGGAATGGAAGGGAAAGGAAATGAAAGTTATATTTTCGTGTTCCCGAGTCGAAAGAAAATTAAAGGAAAGAAACGTTTTATGTGTTCCCGAGTGGGAAGGAAAGGAATGGAAAGTTATAATTAAGTGTTATTTTTACCAGTAATTTCCTTTCCTTCCAAATCCTTCCAAATCGGAAGGAAAGTTAGGAGAGAATATTAACCTTCCAATTCCTTTCTCTTCTTTCCACTTCCTTCCGTAAAAAAGCTCGGGAACATAAAAACTTTTCTTTTCCTCCCAGTTCCACCCATTTCTCTCCCTTTCTCTCATTAAATGAGACTCGGGAACACAGCTGAAGTGATTCTTATAAAGGTTTACTTTAACAATCATAGAAAACACAATTTATAAATCCAATACACTTTGGATACAAGTTATTATCATGTATGCTTTCAACACATTCATATAACATTTCAAGGATAATTTAAAGAAAATCAAAATATCCTCAAACAATGTACTATATGATAACAATGTCATATGCATCTATAGGCTAACAACAAAATCAAATATCTAACTAAACTTCAAAAACTGCACGAGCTCATGATACAATCTGAATGTGCTCCTATGCATCAATGTCCTACATCCTACCGAGTCCCTGCATACAAAGAAAATGTGACAATCACATCTTGTATCAGGGAATTAAGTATCAAGAGTCTTTGAGTTTTAGATATATCTAAGTTACCAAATGATTCGGATTTGGAGCATCTTCCAATCTTTCTATGATTGTATCCCACCCTGTGGATTCCCGGTTAAAGACATCTCAGAACCGGTCCAGACGATATGGATTGTTTCTTGATGTGTCTCATCTCCGGACTCAATCCTGAAGTAGCTGGTTTAGTGGAACTATGCATCTCTATGAACGACTCATACAGAGTCAACAACGAATACATGCAGACCGACGCTACTTCTTCTAGCTTGCACACTTCAAGCTCTTTGAAGATCATAGTTCGTTCATTTTCATCCGGTTCTTGGAACCTTTCCTTAACCAGTAGTGCTAACTCATATGGCCCTAGGAATTCGAAATCCCTGTGGATGTCGAGGTCAATAGTCAATTAGCATGAGGCAACGAACTTCTTCAGATTCATCAATCAAGAAGTCATGTTCATCACAAAGTTACTTTGTGATGCTATGCTTCAGTGGAACAGGGAGCGGATACTCAATCAAATATGTCTTACCAATAGAATTGAGAACCATTCTCCCTTTGCAAAGCCATTCTACATAGTTTAGGCCAGTCAGCCTTTCCATATTTAATAGATACTTTCTGAAACTCTCAAAAATGGGTGTTGGAGAAGGAGTAAGAGAGTTGACACTGGTTTCAAACATATATGAAATCATAATTTATAAGTTTAATTAATCCTTTTAAATAATTACCTAACTTATTATTTAATAAGGCTAGGACCCAAAATCTCCCAACTATGGTGTGAAGAGGGATGCCGTAATCACAACATAATGGTCATTAAGGTAGATATACTTTTATCAATTTCTGTCTCCATGAAATTCCTAGATATGTGAGATTCATTGACCGAGGTCAATATCATATTTAATCTCGGATTATGCTATTCTATTTGTGACTGGGATGCCGAGGATCACAAATAAGATGTGAATAACCATGCACATCGCTTGGTAACCTCGATGTCGTTTAGCATCTCACATTGATGTTCCGGTAACCACACACGCTCCATCAACAATGATAATTCATGAGATACCCATTACCACTCTTTATGAATCCCTATTAGTGTGTCGGTTAACCACACATGCTCCACTAATGATTCATAAAGTGTAATGTTCAATTTCATGGGTTAGCATAATTTTCACATTTTCCTAAAGTAACTAGATTTTGGGATTTTAAGGTTCTAGTACTTTTGTCTAATAGCATTATACTTTTATGAGATTAGGTTCGTCATATCAAATCCGTTCTGCTAACGACAGTCCACTGATCAAGGGAGCGGAGGGTGAGAGTGGACACCCATTCAAATGCCATTTTATAGGCAGTTTCCTTATAAACCACGTTCATGAATGAGGCATGCTTGTGATCTGACTGACTTAATCTTATACATATAGGTATTAACTTTTAATAATAATATGTACAACGTGTATTTTATACATTTTAAAATATTTTGGTTTATCCTTTTGATTTCGAATTAAGTAATTTAATTAAATTCAAAATTAAACCCAAAGTGATTTAATGTATGTCTTTTAATTAACTGTTAATTAAATTAATTAAATCACATAAGGATTAACAAATTAAATCAATTAATTTAATCATATTTCTTGCCTACTAAGTTTTCCAAAAATAAGGCCAAGGGTTTCCATTTATTAAATAATCATATTTACCAAAAATAGAAAAACCCTAAAGAGGCCTTCTAATTTTCGAAAACTACATCGTGGATGCTAGGGTTTCTAAAACCCTAGTTATAAGTCGACACCCTTGAGGCCAAGGGTTTAAATCCAATAACCCTAATAATAGTTCTTCTATTACAGCTATTCAACAGAAAATAAATCACAGCTCTAATACCACTGATGGGTTTTATGCAAACAATGAGCTTAAATCTTAAGTTCACATGCACCCTAATAAGGATCTATGTTTTCTCAATTGAATCTATAAATAAGAACTTAAGGTATATAGAATCAAAATTATATTCTAAAAAACAGTTTAGAATTTAATACCTTCAAAGCTTTGGAAACAAGCACCACAAGTGTCGTGCATCTAATGGCTCACATCCAGAACCAAAGCAAGCAACAAACGAGAGAGGAGAAGGAGGAGAACTCCTTGAATTCGTGAATTATGAGGGTGGGGGAAGGCTCTATTTATAGTTTCCAGATGATAAGTGATAAGGCATATAACTGCCTTATTTGAATTCCTGATATGATCAAGCTTTTATCATATAATTCAATCTGCTTATCATTACCATAAATAGACATTGTTCATTATAAATGGGAGATTGAATAAGATTGTCGGTCCTTGTTCATGAATTGCTACTTCATCAGTAGGTACTTCAAATCCACACATAATCAGAAATGATAACATGAATCATGATAGATTGCTCCTCAATGACAATATTTCTAACCTTATTTTCCCCCCAAACTCAACATCCTCAAAGAACGTTGCTATATCCAAATTGCATTGTCAAGATGCGTGCAATAGAGAACTAACATAATGTTCTCATTTCATTCCTTAAAGTTAGTCTCGTTCAATACGTGAATGTGATTCGTGTTGGAAGATATTATCCCACAACTCATATTTGTCGTATTTGAGAACAAAAATACTTATATTAGTTTAGTGCTCATTACACCGTAAATTATAATCAATAAATTCAATTTATAACAACATTGCAAGGTATCAACACAACATTAATATCAAGTCTTTGGACAATAATATTAACTTGCAACAGATATCTTGTTTTAGTGATAAAACATTGGCAATAAATCATATAAATTAATAAGTCCATCTTTGGATTGGCTTATTAATAACATGGAACCGAATAATTGTCATATGTTTGCCTATGTATTTATCTGACCAAATATTAACCTATCTTTGGGTCGGTTAATATCAGCATTAATAAACACATAAGCCATAATATTTAAATTATTTGTAAATTAATTTTCACAAAAAGGATCGCTTTGGCGATATATGGTGTCAATTAATTTACCACTAAAATAAATGTTATAACTGAAATTTATCAATAACAAAAAATTAATTTACTTAAATCACGTCACAATTAAAATTATTGACAACGAACAAAAAAATCATAAAGTTTCCTTTCATAAATTCAATGAAAAACTTAATAATGATAAACAAATATTCATGTCATTGAACAACTACTTCCAAATAAACAATATTCAAAATCCGCCGTAATATAATACCATATATATTTGTTGATTCGTAAAATATCGGTCATTATGAAATTGAATATAAAATAATCCTAACAAATATATATTAAATTGAATGAACACTAGTCAACAACGTTGTTATGAGTATCTCCATAAACACACTAGGGTGGATTCATAAATTACACACACACAACAAATATTCAGTTTATGGAAATTATCTAATTATAGGACATTAACTAATCAATAACATTGCTATTTAAACATATTATTCAACAATATTTGTTGGACATTACCTGATTATATTTAAATAAAACTAGTTAAAAGATGTAACCAAATGGTTACAAGAAAACCAAAGTTACTTCATTCCCAAAATCTGTAGACTTGGAGAAGTAGGAGAAGTAGGAAAAGACATGAGGAGACCATATATTCTTTTAATTGATAAACAAATATAATAATATTTAATTGCAGTAACAACGTCATCGGTAATAAAACAAAAAGATGACTATATTTAAACTAAACACTATATGTTTACAGGCCACCGTTTCACATTTAAGTTGTATTTTTTTTTGTTTGTCAAAACAGGAAGCAATTAAACTACTTTTTGTCCAAGAAACATATCTCACGTAGTCTTTTTCTCTTGTAGCTGCTCAAGAAACCAAACACGGGAAAAAAAGAGTACAATCTCAAAGGAATGATAAGAAATAGGTATATTTATGTTTGTTACCTCTTGAACCAGAAAAATTCGTAAACGAGGTATGTTTGTTTCAAAACTAAACGTGATGATTTTAAACTAGTAAAAAAATAAAAGAAATTCTAGTAACAGATTCGAGTTGCTCTGATACCAATTGTATATAATTTTCAATAAGCAAAACATAATTGCGAAATCTTAAACTTTAGATCTTGATCTCAAATCTGATTAAAAGAAATTAATAAACGAAGATTACATACCTGTTTCCATTGAACTTTTCAGATCCGATGTATATGATTAGTTTTCCGTTTGATCTCAAAAGCTCTCTCTAAATCCCTCAACAAATAACATCACGAATTTTTGTGTGTATATTGTATCTCTGATTTGCTACTCGTCACGTGTTTATATAGATGGAGATATAACTGAATGTGAGAGTTTTAAAGGATAGAGATACGTTTTGATTGAACCAGGAACTCAACCCACTAGATAAACACTAGATAAGGTTTATCTACTATTCAAAATCAGTCCATCAACAATTTCAAATAGTACTAAATCCAATTTTAATGATAACATAATATACGTTTAATTTAAGTGGTCCCAAAATATCTAACATTAACGAAGTCATATGTAAAGTTTTAAGAGTTGTTCGGTTTGCAGAATGTTTTGAAACGAATTTGAATCTTTTGCATGAATTACAATTTAAAGGAATCCAAATAATTAACATGTTTGATTGATAATTTTTAATGAAATCAGAATGTTAATAACGATAAATGACAACATTATTCTTTTATTGATCTTTTAATATTACATATATATATAAATATATATATATATATATATATATATATATATATATATATATATATATATATATATATATATATATATATATATATATATATATATATATATGTGTGTGTGTGTGTGTGTGCGTGCGTGTGTCTGTGTATGTGTTAATGTAAATGTTGAAGATGTTGAAGATTTAAGAAGATAAGGAACTTCATTAAGAATTGAGAAGCTTAGGAACCTTATTAGCAGCATAGGAACCTTATCAGCGGCTGAGGTGCTAACAACAGCTGAGGAGCTAACAACAGTTGAGGAGCCTAACAGCAGTTAAGGTGCTTATCAGAAGTTGATGACCAAACTTGGAGAATCCAAGTTTGGGTAACCAAAGTTTACTACATACCAAAATCCTCATGCATCGAAACTCATAAAGCACCGAAGTTGAACTTCAGTTAGGTGAATGTGAGATGCAAGACCCAAATTCATGAAGTTGAAGTTGAAGTTCTACCGAGATGTTCTACATTAGGTGCTTCAGAAATTCAAAGTATAGACTGATTAGGCTAGTTATAGGAATGTTCCCTAGTAACATAAGATTCAAGCATAGGCCAACCTAATCTAGGATTAGTTTAATAGTTCTTTTTGTACTTTAGATCTGGTATAGATCTCTTCTCCTCCTATAAATAGGAGCCTTGGGTCATGAAGAAAAAGAGAGATTCTTGAGTGTGAAAACCCCACACAACTATCACTCCAATGTAGTATAAAGGAATTGGAGGAGTGGCTGGAGAATTCTCTCCAGCCACCACAAGAACATCATAATTTATTCTATCTCCTTTTTACTTTGAGTGTGTGTGAATCTCCATGTAATTCATCTTAGATTAGAAAGAGTGTTCGAGCTAAACTTTAAATCTGTAACATCTTTCTTGTTAGCAATGAAAAATATAAATTACATTATATCGTTTAATTTATTATCTTTTAATTTCCGTACTTCTTTTTAACAATTTATTGATATTTCGCAACTTTACATTTTAGTCATTTATATTTTCCTCATCGCTCCTTTATATTTTAGCACTTCATTTTTATGTATCTCCGTTTATTGTTGAAAGAAAGATCTTGGACCGGAAAACCTTCGAGTTTTCTTTTTAATTTTCAACAATTGGTATCAGAGCCATAGTAGTTGGCCATAAAGTTTTTATAAACTTTGAAAACCCTCTATCGGTCATTTGGATGCTACTTTGCTCAATTTCGTTTCCGCAAAAAACAAAAACAAAATCGTAAAGGATGAAAATGACTGAAATGTGTAAAGACAAGTAAAACAAAACATTTTTTGTAGTTTCTAGATGAAAAACGCGTTTGTTGGAGATTAAAAACAAAATTTACGATCATGATTCAAAATTTTCTATTTTTGTTCAAAAGTGGTTTTATTGAAAATTTTATCTCACCTCCTCTGTATCATAAGCATAATCCGAAGTAGACTAAGTGTCTTCATTTTGAGTGTCCAAACTTGGTTCCTCCCTCTTGATATTTTGATTGTATGAATTTGGATCCGCAAGTGCAGAAGTATTTTTCGGCTCCCCCTCGAAAGATGGAACAATGAAAGGTGTTGCAAGGGGTAATGCGGATGAAGATTGATTTGACTCCCGCTCAACAGAAGAATCATCTTGGATTGATCCATGAGGCTCCCCCTCGATCGAATGCGACTTTTCACAGATGAATCAGCAAACGGATGATCGCCATTTAGCTTGATAGTTTCAGATATGTTGTTGTCTTTCGCATTCGATTCAGCATCAATAGCATGTTCAGGACTGTCAAACAAAAACGAAAAATCAAGATTAAATGATTCAAGTAGAATTTGTTCTGTTGGGGAGTCAGGAAAGATAGAGGAACCAGGAAAAATTGTTTCTGATTTCTTGATATGATGATTGTTGAAGGTTAGATTGAATGTCTCCTCTATCTCCTTGTGCTTTTGTTGAGCACATGATACGCTTTGGCTGAGTGAGAGTAGCCAAGAAAGATGCCATCACCAGATTTGGATGCGAACTTTGTTGAGCCATCTTTTAGTTTCATAATGAAACATCTGCATCCGAAGACATGGAAGAACTTGACATTTGGTTTGTGTTTGTTGATGACTTCGTATGGCGCGATGTTAAACCGGCGATGGATGAATGAGCAATTTTGTGTAAAGCACGCTGTGGCAATAGCTTCGGCCCAGAAGTACATTGGTAGATTCGCAAAATCGAGCATTGTTTGGGCTGCTTCACATAGTGACCTGTTTCTTCGTTCAACAACTCCATTTTCTTGCGGAGTGTATGGGGCTGAAAAGTTGTGAGTGATTCCCTTTTCTTTCAGGAAAGAGTCAATTGTTTGATTCTTGAATTCAGACTCATTGTCACTTCGGATCGCTCGAACAAGCTTCTTGAGATGAAGTTCAATTTTTTAATGAATGCAATCAACTCAGTTGGAGTGTCAGATTATTTCCTTAGAAAGATTACCCATGTGAAACGTGAAAAATCATCCATAATTACAAGAATATACTTCTTGCCACCAATAGACTCCACAGTGGAAGGTCTATATGGATCAATATGAAGTAGTTCAAGTGGTTCTGTGATCTTTGAGTCTATGGTAATCGGATGAGCTTGGCATTTTTGTTTGCCATGTTCACAGGCAGCACATAAGGTGTCATTGTCAAATTTTAGTGCTGGCATCCCCCGAATAAGATCAAGAGCGATAAGTTTGCTGATGTTCTTGAAGTTCAGGTGGGATAAACGTTTGTGCCACAACCAACTAAGATCCGAAGGTGCCTTTAGGAGAAGGCAGATTGAAGGGGCTCCAATTATAGGCTTCATATCTGAAGGATACATTTGTCCCTTCCTTTTTGACTTTAGAAGAATTTCCTTCGAACCCTTATTCTTTATATCACTTCCAACTTCATCAAACTTAACTTTATATCCTATGCCCACGCATAGCTGGAAAACACTGACCAGGTTGTGCTTAAGTCCTTCAACATATGCAACACGGTTTATTGTAAACTTCCCATTTGTGATATTCCCATAGCCTTTTAAGGGACATGTGTCATTATTTCCAAATTTCACTTCACCTCCGTCTTCTAAACTTCGAAAGTCTCTTAGGTATTCAATTCTCACCGTCATGTGTCGTGAGCAGCCACTATCGATATACCATTCTATGTCATACTGCTCATCCCTTAAGACATGCAATTTAGAGATAAAGTTCAGGTACCCAACATGGTTTGGGTCCTTGAGGGTAAGTGTTCGGATCTAGGATTCATGATTCAACCAAATCTGCCGTTTTGGTTCTTGATGTTGACCCGATTTTAGAAATAGTAACTGTTTCAGTGTTACTCTTTTGAATGGCTTTCGAAACCCATTTCATGATTTTCTTCGAACGTTCTATTTTGGGTTCAATATTTAACGGTGATGTTTGTTTAATAGGAACCCACTTTTTCTTTGATACAGAAAGCTTCCCAGACGAAGAACTACATTCAGTAGATTCACATAGGAACTCTTCGTATGCAAGCTTGTAATCTTGTATGGTTAGATTTTTATTTTCAAAAAGATCCATATTTTTATCTAACCAAACATGAAACATATCAACTAAGTTGCTTACTTTTGTGAAATGTTTCTTTGAGGATTTTTCAAATTTTTTATTTCGACATATGGATTTGTTTGGTTCGAAAACAAAATTTACCTTGTTATTCGAAGTGTTCTTAATTGTTGAAGCATTATGTTGATTTCGAAAGTTCTTCTATTATCATAAAACTTTTTATGTTTCACAAAAGATGGTGTTTCCCAAGCTTCTATTCTAATATTGGAAAAATGAGTGTTGCTTCGGATAGAGTTTTTCAACTGATACATTTCTTGTTTTCGAATGTTAACTTTTACTTCCATATTTTCATTTAAATTATTTTGAAGCATTTTATTAGTTGAAAAGAACCCTTCAGGAGTAACTGACTCATTGTCTTTTCTCATTATTGAAAGTAATTCGCTACTGTCATCAAGTTTAACACATTGTTTTATGAAAACCATGTTTTTGAAGTTTGCAATCTTAGGATACATACATGCAAGTTCAACAAACTTTTTAGATTTATTTTTAGAAAATGATGTAGAATCATCTAAGGTATCAAGAACATGGGTAGACTGTGATTCATCATCCGAAGAATCCTTTGTAACCTTAGAGGAGTAGCTTTAAAAATTGTTTGAGGAATTATTGCTCTCTTTGGTTGCAAAATATTATGTTTTAGTTGAAGACCAGACTGAGGATGATATCTGTTGAGACAAATCCACACAGTCTATTTCCTCAATATCGTAATCAGAATCATATGTGTCATTCTGAGAGACTCTTTCATCCGAAGTTAAGTTTAAGTGAGAATCAGTAGTTTCATTAACAATAACATTCACAGAATCACTTTTATTAACAAGAGGAATGGTGTGTAGAGATTCATCCAATAATTTAGAAAGATCATTTGAGCTTAATTTTTTTTGAAACAGAATAAGCCCATAAGCATAAGTCTGATTTGGAATATCAGCGGATGAAATAATGGATTCACATTCATAAGAAATAGAGTCTACATCTTGTAACTTAAACTCAATGAAAAGCAAGAGCTTTTTATGATGATCTAAGACAATATCAGAAGAATGATGGATACGTGTAATATGAGAATATAATCTTTTTGCTGTTTCACAAAAAATGTTTCTTTTTTTTTCAATAAAATCTCATTGTTTTCACGTAACTGTTCCCTACTTTATTCTAATATTCCTATTCTAAATTGACTCTTCTCTAATGCCCCACACATGCCTTCTAGTTTTCCCTTAAGCAAAGTTACTTCATCCCTTGCCTGACACGCATCACTATTTGCTGAAACAGGTATTTTATTCATATGTAGACAGTCAGACGTAATTTTGTTAAGATCATTAATAGAAAGTTCTTCTAGAACATTAAAATTTTCAAGTAGGAGAGAACCTGCTCAGGGATAGCGAGACGTGAGTTGGATGAGGGTACGGATCCTTGTGGCATAAGACACACTCCAGTGATGTTACTATCTTTGTCTTTATCTGATTCTTCATCATCAGACCATATGTTGCATCCCGTATGAGCAACAAACATCGCTCCATGTGTTGGTTTTCGTATGTCATCATTGTTCGAACCTAAGGACCAAATCTAATATGTGCCGTCACCGCCTTTAGGAGCTACAAGAGATAGACTTTGAGTTTTCGTCCGAACTTCCTCAAGCTTCTTCGTATAGTAAGCTTCGTCATTTACCCTCTCCTTCTTCTCGTTGGCTTTCTTTAACATGCAATCTTTGGCAAGATGATTTTTGAGGGGTGCATCAGCAGGTTTCATCGCCTGTTTCCCGTTAGTGTAACTTCGACTGAAGGTTGAACTATTCTGAGGCATTTTCTGAAATTTTCTATTGTTGTTGGAGTACAAGGCTACAATTTCCCCATTTTCATCAGCATCTCCTTCATCATCGGCAAAAGAGACATCTTCGGATTCAACATTTGAAATAAATGCAAGGAACCAGCATTCGGTTGATCACCTTGTGTATCCAAGACATCGTATTTATATGACTTCAATAAGTTGTACAATTCTTCCAACGAGTAAGAATTAATATGTTCATGGCTTACTCCATCATGGTGATCTGTTTCTAATCTCTTTGAAGACATTACATGAATCTGAAGTTTGTTTCATGCGAAGTTTTAAAAACCCCATATTTTTCCAAATCGTAGACCACGTCATTGAACCTCTCGAAGGTCTGATCAATCTGTTTGTTGTCTAGTTGCTTGAAGTTGCTAAAATCGGACAGAATATTATATATTAACTATACTCTTCTTCATAACATAGTTTCCTTCGTATCTCATCTTCAATCTATCCCAGATCTCTTTTGCAGACTTCGGCCCTCGGATCAGATTAAAAGCTACAGGGGAAAACCACACTTTAGTTCTCTCTTACAACGTTTGTCGTTCTCAACCTTCTTTTTGTTTGCAGCGATGGTTTCTTTAGGTTCGGTGGGGGCAGCTTCACCGGATTTTGCAAATCTGGCCTTGACATTAGCTAAAAAGGGACCTTCATTAATAGATCTTGTCAGATCTGCATCTATCCCGGACAAATGGTCTTCCATACGATCAGCGCACTGATCGTAAAATTCCGGAATAAGCATTGGAGCTTTGTTGCTGGAACCAATAAGAGCAGCATAGTTCATCATAGCATTGTTCGCGTTGTAAGCCATTAAAGATTGGATCTTTACAGAACTTAACCAAGACAAAAGCTTTGAAACACAAAAAAATGGATCGAAGAACAATTTGGAATGACGATTCAAAGAAGATTAGTATGAACTCGGTAAAAGATCGGTAAGTAACCCGCTGTGATACCACTTGTAAAGATAAAACTATGAATAAAGAAAACAAGATGAACAACTATAATGAATATTCAAGTAGTCGAATTGTTAGGAATTATTTTAGTGGTTTAATATTTACATTTAATTAGGACTAAAATAGAAAATATAATTAATTTGGGTTTTATTGAGTTTTTCGGTGTGGGCCGAACAACCAAGGGTTGTTCGGTTTGGTCCTTGTGGTCATCGCCCTATTTGCGCTTGTTTCTAGGTCCATGGACTTGGGTTGCTAGGGTTTTTAGGTCTAGGGTATTTAAGGAAATTATGACCTTATTTGTGAGGTTGATTGCCTTGGAAAGTATGCTAAGTAGAGAGAGTATTAGAGTGTTCTTGGCAATCAAGATCTTATGTACTAGACCTTAGATTAATCAAAAGGTGTGCATTGAAGATTGAAATCTCCTTGTTCTTGTTCTTGTGTTTGGATTGATATCATTTGTGTGTAGATCTAGGATTTGTGGACCTACAATTGGTATCGGAGCTTGTTTTTGGTATCAATCTTTGATTGTTCTTGGAGATTTTTGAAAAATTTGGAGTGTTTGATCCGTTTTTGGACTGTGTTTAGGTGTTTTTGGTGTTTTTGTTCTTGACGTTCTTAGTGTTCTTGGTTGATCTTCAAGAAAATTCATTCAAAAGTCACTTTTTGATCCAAAAAAGAGGGTTACGGACACTGTTTGTGCGAGTTTTGGGTTTCTCGATCAGGTGATAAGGGTTCTTCGACGGCGCCTTAGGGCTTCCCAGGTTGTTCAGCGGCGACTTGAACTCATTAGGGTTTCATCAAGGTGGTTTGGTGGCGGCGCGTGTTGGCTAGGGCTTAAGGAGTTATTTGGTCCGATTAAGGTTACTCGGTTGGCCCATCTGAAGTTAGCTCGGTCCATTAAATGGTTAATCGGTCTAAATTCCTTGTTCGGTTCCCGCTGAATTGTTCGGTTAACATTTTGGTCATTGATCGGTTGACTGTTTGTTCGGTTCTTGGAGTTGTTCGGTCAAAGCCTTTGTTCGGTTTTTGTTAAGTGTTGATCGGTGTGCTTTTATTGCTCGGTCACTTCATTGCTCGGTCGGTTTGTGGTTGTTCGGTCCAACGCTCTTACATGAACAGTATTTTTCGCAAATTTTAAAGGGTAAAAATTTCGAACTGGGTCAAATTTTTGTTTCTCGGCAGAAAATTTTTTGGGGTTTTCAACCATTTTTTTGGTGTTTTGGTCTCGTTTTCGGTTCAAGTACTGTTGACTTAGTGTTTTCTAGCTCGACTTGTTAGTTGACTTTTGGCGTTTTTAATCTCATTTTCAATGGATTTGACTACTACCAATTTGCATTCCGATCTCGATACCGTGATGGGTACTGTTACCCGCATTCCCAGACTGTTAAATGTTGAAGGCTTTGATGAATGGAAATTCAGATTTTAGAAATATGCGAAAATGAAGGACAACAAGATATGGAGAAGCATTGTGAGAGGTCCGATTATAATAACAAATACACTTGAGGATGGTACGGTGGTTATAAAGTCTCCGGAAGAATACTCGAATGAAGATTTCGATTTAACTGAAGTTGATGATCGTGCCCTCGCTACTCTCACGATGGCTCTGTCTCCTAATATCACTCAAGGATTCAGGGAATACAAATCTGCCAAAGCTTTATGGGAAGCACTTGTTAAGGTTTATGAAGGCAACGAGGACATGAGACAAAGCAGAAAGGATCTGCTTAGACAAAGATTTAACTTGTTCAATCATGTTCTCGGGGAGACACTTGAAGTTCAATTGCAAAGCTTTATCACTCTCAACACTGAGTTGAGTACTACTGGAATAGTGCTGTCGAGATCTGAAATCAACAAGAAGCTGATGAACTCTCTTCCAAGAAATTGGGCTATGCATGTGGCTGTGATCAAAAAGACGAAGGCCTGAATAGTTTGTCTCTTTCTGAAATTTTGGCTGTCATCAAAGCATGTGATATGGATGACAAACAACTAGAGATAAATTATGCAAATTCTTATCAATCTGCCAACCTAGGTGTTTCTACAAACAGTGCCTTTTCTGGTTTGCCTACTCAAGTTCCAGTTTATCAAGCTTCCTCCTCTTCCAGCAAGCCAATGGTATCTCCAGTTCCCTCAGTTTCGGTTACTCCAGCTCCAACTCTTCCCAAAGGAACTGAAGAAAATTTAGGTTTGATGGCTGGTCTCTTAAACTGTTATCATGATCTTGTTGTTGGTGAGCTGGTTCAGCCAATGATGGTAGGAGATCTTGATCAAGTTCACCCCAATGATGTGGAAGAAATGGATATTTCCTGGCATATCGCTATGGCAGTATTCAGGGCAAAGAAGTTCATTCAGAGGACGGGTAGAAACAATTGGGTTGCCAACAACGGAGAGAAGAAAGTGGGTTTCAACAAGACCAAACTTTGGTGCTATAATTGTCATGAGCCTGGCACTTTGCTCGTGAATGTACTAAGCCCAGAGTAGAGAATACTGAGAGAAATCTGGTGCCTACTGGAACAAACCGTGATACATATACTCAGAATAATGAAAGAGCCATGGTTGCACAACAATTACTTTGGGATGATCAGATGCAAGCACTGAATTTGATTGAAGGTGGTGAAGCTCACTTGGCCCAAGCTGAAGGTGATGTGGATGCCGAGGCAGCTGAGGAAGAAATGATGAATTTGCAGTTCGCCTTCGTGGTTTCCACTACTCCTGCTACCACTTCTGCCAAATCTGAGGTTAGTGAAGTTTCTTTCTCTTCTCAATCTTGTATTGATATAATTGCAAAGTATCGTGAACATAATGATCGTCTTGTTAAAGAAGTGTTTAACCTTACAAACAATGTTTATGATGCTAAAAAGAAATTGAAACCTTTACAAGAAAATTTTGATGCTAAAATATCTGATTTTAAGAAAGTTCAAGAGGAATGGAGTACTGTAAGCACTAGATATTGTTGTGCAAAAGAGTCAATTGCTAAATTAACTGCTGAACTTGACGCATTGAAAGCAAAATTCAATGATGCTGAATTTAATTTCAAAAAGTTTGATGTGTCAAGCGAAGTAGTTGAGTCTATATTGAACATCAAACTAAATGGGCCAGTAAACATGGTGAAGGTTTTGGTTGTAGATCTGTTCCACCTCCATATAATCATAATTATGTATCATCTGTCGAAACTGAAGAGTCAAAAGAATGTTATCTTTCAAATTTCATCAAGATTGATTAGTCTGGCACCGCTGAGTGTAATAAACTGAACTCTATTGACGCTTCTACCACATGTGTAGATAATTTGAAAGAGAAGTATGAGAAGAAAGAAGACAAGCATACTTTTGATTCATTTAAAACTTGTTCTAAGACTATTGATTCTGATTCGTCTATTTTAAATTTATCTGTTAAAACTGCTAAGATTGTTAGACCTTTCAAAAATCATGATGATGTTAACTTTCAAACTTCTAGGTTTAAAAATTCTGTTAAATGTTCTGTTGCATGCTTGTGTGTGTGTGTGGAAATCCTCTGAATATATTCGGACCTGGACAAACATCCACTGCCCCTGTTAATAGAAAAACATGTTTTAACTGTGGAATAGCTGGTCACATTGCCAGAAATTGTCCCCGATATTTGTATGCGCATCAACATGAACAATTTTGGCAGAACATGCCAAGGAGGAGATCTTATAAAAGAAAACCCTCGAGGTCACGTTCTCGGAATGAGAATTGGAATGATGTGAAAGCCAAGAATCAAACTGCTCAAAACAAAAAGAATGTTTCAAGAAATGATGGTGCCTTACCAAATTTTGTAAGATCAAAGTCATCTCAAGAATCAACTTCAAATAGCAGTTCTGATTCTAAATCTGATACTAATGTTCCCATTTGGTCCAAGGATAAGATATTTAAAACAAATTATAGATGGGTTCCTAAAGGCAGCATTCCAAAATCTACTGTGAATTCCTCATTATTTGACAATCGTGATATGAGTTTAGAATCTGTAAAATGTATCGATAGTTTGGGTCAACCGAGTTTCCGTATGGACTGGTCCCTAAATCTAATTGATCCCGCAACTTGTGCAAGAACAGCTGTGGAGGAATATCAGCAGACCCTGGTATGTTGATAGCGGTTGTTCCAGGCACATGACAGGCGACATGTCCCAATTACACGACATTGAAAATTTTAATGGTGGATGTGTCTGCTTTGCGGGAAGTGAAAAGGGAAAGATCACACAAAGAGGAACTGTATCTAATGGCGTGTTGAAGTTTGAGAATGTAAACTTTGTTCCTGAGCTCAAGCACAGTCTGCTGAGTGTTTCTCAAATCTGTGACAAAGGTTTCTTGACAACGCCTAGTGATATCAAGTATTTTAGGCGTTGTTGAGCCCTGTTCTTGATGAAATTATATCAGATATGTCTGGGTATTCTCACTTTTCGTGACAGGACTTGTTTGGAGAAAAAGAATGAAAACAGGGACTAAAAGCGTGCAAAAAGGAAGAAGTTTGAAAAAGAATGAAAAATCAAGGAAACTCGTACGCGCGCCGCATATACATCATCTGCGCGACGCGGGCTTAAGGCGGTGGAACACATTCAAATACCGAAGAAACGGGAAAAGATTAGTACGCGCGCCGCGGATTTCACTTCTGCGCGGCGCGGCTGCGGGAAAATTGCAACTATAAATAAAGGCATTTCCAGCCGAAAACCCGAGCAAAGACCGGGTTTAAAATCGACCTTGAAGCTCTTTGACTCAAAGATTTCATTCCAGAAGACTCTCAATTGGTATTGGTTAGTTTTAGATTTTATTTGTAATTAAATAGTTGGATTTAAGCATGGTTTTGTATCTTTGGGTGTGACAACCATTGATATTAAGCTTTGGCTTCTGTTTTTGGATCAATTGGTTACTGTTTTTATGTTTGGATTCAGATTTGGTGAATGAGAAGCATTTGGTTACATTTAATCTTAGCTTTTCGGTGTTTTTAAGCTTGTGTTTGGTTTTGGATGTTCGATTTATGTTTGGATATTGTTTTGACCTTGTTGGGACTGTTTTCCTTTGCTGAAATCAGTAGCTAATTAGGTTAGTTTGTAGGCATTAAACCTTGGCTAGTAACTGTTCAATAGAACTCTAGTTAGTGGCTAGTTTATGCTTTGCTTGGTTTTGCTAGTTTGGATGCCATTGATTGCTTTTGAGTCAGAGATGTACTTCTGATTTCAGAAAGTGACTAGGTCATTTGAGCTTAGCTTAGCTTGGCTTGAGTGTGTTTGATCATTGCTTTTGTTTGCTAGTGATTAGGAAGATAGAAACTAGATCCTCCGACTGTAGCTGTGACACTACTAGTTGGTAATCTCTCATCTAGTCTAACCACGAAGCTCCTGTGGATCGACCCTGACTACCGGTATACTAGTGTGTGTTAGGTTTTCTCTTATTTTTGACCACACGACGACCTAGGCGTGTCAAATTTTGGCGCCGTTGCCGGGGAGCTGTGCGCTTAGATTAGGTGATTTGTAGGACTTAGCTTCTGATTTTTGATGTTTGATTTTAGTTTTCTGATTTTTGGTATGTGTACGTCCTCATAATGGGCGATTACATGTACTCGGATCAGTATGAGTATTATGAAAATCCGGCCGACACCTATGACGAGGATGATTGCTACAATGGATCATTCGATGACAATGGATGGCAGACCGAGGAGTCATCTCAACCTAAAAATTCTGCAACTTGGGCCCAACTTTGGGTACTCTGGTATAACACTCACCAAGAACAGAAGGACCAGGCTGATGCTCTTTTAAGATTGCAAGCTTCTTTAGATAGGTTAGAGGAAAGTTGGAAATGTTCACCACCTTCGCCAGAACCGGAGGCGAGTGATTTTTATACCAATAATAATGTGTGTGCACTTGCATCACCTGAATATGTGATGGAAGGGCATACACTTGGGGAAAGTCAAGAGACCACTGAGATGGTCGAAAATGTTGTTGAGGAAGAGGTTGTAGGTGACAATGCTACCTCTGACTCAACAGCTTTTGATGTTTTTGATGTTTTTGAAAATTTTGATAATGTCGAGCTGGTGATGAGTGAATCCATACCATCACCAGACGATTTGATTGATGAGGATGTTATGGAGGAGGCTGTAAGTGACAGTACAGACCCCAGCCCAACGATCCCCGAAATTGTTGATACTATTGGGGAAGGGGGTGTAGATGATAATACTACCCCCGAACCTAGAACTTTTGAGAATTTTGAATCTTTTGAAAGTAAGGATCTGGTGATGGGTGACTTTGTACCACCACCAGATCAAACCAGTCACTCACTCTTGGTCCCGATCCACCTGTTGGACGATGACCAAGAAGATGATGCTGGCAAGTTGGTTTTTGAAAATAAGAAACATGATTTTATCACCACTCATGATCCATTCATGAATGGAAAATTAGATGTGATAAATACCATCGATGAGGACATATGGAAGCATCCTGATATGTTGCCTTTCAATCCTAGTCGATTGGAAAATCTTTATTGACATTGCAAGCCAAAATTGCAAACTGAAGATAGCATGTGGGACACTGGCAAAATGAAATCTACAAAACAACTACTGGGAGCAGCGCTAGGCGCGCTTCATGTCAAGCCCTTGACTTTGAAGAGGTGCAGAAGAAAGGACCGAGCTTGGAGGTTCAAAGCTACTTCCAAGCACTCACGGGAAATCATCGGGAGACGGCAACTGTGCAGCAGCAAGAGAACTGACAAGCCATTCGACCCAGGAAAGTTTGAGGAGCATGTGGGCAACGAAGGGACGGTGGTGACTGGAAATCAGCGAAGAAGAATGGCGTACGATCCACCGTAGCTGTAGAAGGAATTGCACGTCTGGCTGAAGACGTTAAACTTAGCGCTTGTTGGGAGGTAACCCAGCATGTCGTAAGTTAGGTTTTATATTTCTTTGAATTAATTAGGAAAATACATCAATCTTTGCAGGTACTAGTAGTTTGAAATAAGTGTGGGGTCATTTGAGAAGTTTTGAAATTTTTGAAGTCCGCGCCGCGGGTATTTGAATTACGCGACGCGGGATTGTAAACCAACCCAATGCGCAGGGGTTGATTTGGTGACACGCGCGACGCGCAAAGCGTGAACCCGCGACACGGTAAACGATCAGTCAGTTTTCTCCTTTATAAGGTAAGCCGCGGCTCACATAACCCACACACAACTCGGAGCTCTGGTTATCGAAATTCTCTTGCAATTTTTCTTGCTCATTTTATTCCCACTGCCAAGGTACGCCATTTTAACTATCTATTACTCGTTAAAACTAGCGATTAGGTAGTTAATTTTAGTGATTTGCCCAAAATAGTTCAAAACTTAGAATCGCTAATGCTAGCTCATAGGGTGTTTGTTTTGCCAAATGGAGACCCTAGATGAGCTAGTCGACACCTAGGCTACCTTGTAGTATAATTATATTGAGTTATAGCAGGATAAATCGAGAGATTGGATCGGGGTTTGGAAACAGCCTCACGCCGCGCCGCGCCCTTGCTCTTGGGCCGCGCCGCGGTGCGGCTGGGAAGATAAGGACTGATTTTGCAAAATTTTTTGTTTTGTGGCTATATTTTCTTTTTGCAGATGATGTTCAGATTGGAGCACGCTTTCCTCCAGTTCCCCGAGGGACTGGCCAGTTCTGCAGAGTATACTTCACGAAGGGACGCATTGAGGGGTCGCCGGGTTCTCGAGGCGACGGTTATTGATAGAGATATATTGAGAGACGCAGGACTATGGGGTGCGATCGAGCCATTCTTGCATCGCACCTGGACCCATGAGGAGGCATCATTTTCTTGCCGAGGATGGGACCGGATCATGGCTACTGACGAGGATGTGGTCTATACGGAGCTTCTCCTGGAGTTCCTGTCTACCATCCATTTCGCTCCCAGGGCATCGGATCCACGATCCAGGCTCATCCGCTTTCGTTTGGGAGGTGTACAGAGGGAGTGCAACCTCCGGGAGTTCGGGAGGCGCACAGGCATCTACACTCCAGCGGATCTTCAGCACCGCTACTTCACGCAGTTCTTTGGTGCGTGCATCCAGGGGCAACCGGAGCGGGCTCCCAACATGGAGATTTGGACACCATTGTCCAACGTCATGTACGAGGCAGGGACCTCGAGGGAGAGCCACCTACGTGATCCACTTCACCGCATCATGCACCGTATCGTCTCCACCTCCATCATGCAGCGGAAGGGAGGCGAGAAGGTGTCTGGGGAAGACATGACGTTTTTATGGGCTCTCCTCGACCCGTCCCGATTGCTCCATCTCCCCTTCGCCCTCGTGGTTGCTCTCTCCACCCACTCGACTGGCGCCTCCACCAGCAGCCCACTAGCAAGGGGGTATTTTATTACCCGCCTGGCCCGCTCATATGGTATTCTCACTGCCTCCGTGGTAGCTTCCTTGACCGCTCTGCCTCCATCGCGCACTACAGCACGCACTTTGGAGAGGATGCGGCTCATTGAGCAGCAGCGCCCGGGGCAGTTCATCCGGGCCCCGACCGAGCCTCCTCAGGCACCTCAGCCCGCGTATGCCCAGCCTGGCAGGAGACGCAGGAGGCCAGAGCTTGCAGCCCCGACAGAGCCACAGCAGGAGGACCTGGCAGCCACGGTTGCCAGGATTCAGGATCAGTTGGCATGGATCGGGGAGGTACTTTTGGATTTGGCCACACAGCAGGGCCGACACCCCCGACCATTCCCAGCCAGGGCCCATGATCATGAGGCCGGACCCTCCAGGCCACCTGGTAGTGATTGATGTACTTTTTTTTTCTTTTTCTTTTTATATTGAGATATATGTACAAAATTTATGACACTTCTATCTGTATTTTTGTTCATATTTCATTTTGTCATGTTTGTTTTTAATTTGTTTGTTAAGTTATGCATGATATACCAATTTGAGAAGGAGTTGTCTCAGACAAGTGTGGGGTCACCATGCCTCCTCCACTTGTCTCGACCACCGGCGTGTTTACTGTAGCGCTACAACTCCAGCATACGAAATCAAGGATCCGTTTGTTCGCAATTATACCTGTGATATTGAGCACCAAGCAGTCTATCGTCCAAAAGGGGTAATTCTTTCTCCCTAGTTTTGAAATAATTTTGTACAACGGGGACGTTGTACGGTTTTAAGTGTGGGGTGTGGACGGTCGAAAGAGTAGTTTTTTTTTTAAATTTTTGCAGAAATGATCAATTTTCAAATTTTTAGCAATATT
The DNA here is from genome assembly GCA_023525715.1 of Cichorium intybus. NCBI lineage: Eukaryota > Viridiplantae > Streptophyta > Magnoliopsida > Asterales > Asteraceae > Cichorium > Cichorium intybus. The sequence continues at coordinate 615,001 of JAKNSD010000018.1, forward strand.
TTTCAAAATTTATAATAAATTGCAATTTTGAAATGAATGGTTTGTGATTATGATAGCATTAGTATTTTTCAAGAAATACTGTTTAATTGTGATCATGCTATTAGTTAGTCAAATAAGTTGAGTTTTACGAGTTTAGAAGATTGAGCTGTTTTAGGATTGGAGTTTAGGAAGGAAAAGTCAATATGTGGCCTTTGTTGTTCGAGCCAGTAAGTCTAAAATGGGTGGGACTTATGCACCTTACCACCTAAGATCGTCTGGTCTGGGATGATATTTCTGAAAGCTCGCTACACGGACAACATCGAAAGTCATGGACAATTCCTTAATGGCCTTTAGAATCTGAATGAGTAAGTACACTTCATTGTGGACAGAAAGTTTGTAATCAAGGGTTCTCTAGAAAGCCATGAATTCCAAAGAACAATTCAATTATGTTTTCACGAACTATTCCACTCTAACTCGAAGAGCAATAAACTTTGAAACTGAACATAGTCAAAAATTATTTGATTCCTTATTATAATTTGTTAAAAACTCTCTTGCTTGGGGACAAGCAAGGCACAAGTGTGGGGTGTTTGACAACGCCCAGTGATATCAAGTATTTTAGGCGTTGTTGAGCCCTGTTCTTGATGAAATTATATCAGATATGTCTGGGTATTCTCACTTTTCGTGCCAGGACTTGTTTGGAGAAAAAGAATGAAAACAGGTACTAAAAGCATGCAAAAAGGAAGAAGTTTGAAAAAGAATGAAAAATAAGGAAACTCGTACGCGCGCCGCGGATACATCATCTGCGCGACGCGGGCTTAAGGTGATGGAACACATTCAAGTACCGAAGAAACGGGAAAAGATTAGTACACGCGCCGCGGATTTGACTTCTGTGCGGCGCGGCTGCGGGAAAATTGCAACTATAAATAGAGGCATTTCCAGCCGAAAACCCGAGCAAAGATCGGGTGTAAAATCGACCTTGAAGCTCTTTGACTCCAAGATTTCATTCCAGAAGACTCTCAATTGGTATTGGTTAGTTTTAGATTTTATTTGTAATTAAATAGTTGGATTTAAGCTTGGTTTTGTATCTTTGGGTGTGACAACCATTGATATTAAGCTTTGGCTTCTGTTTTTGGATCAATTGGTTACTGTTTTTATGTTTGGATTCGGATTTGGTGAATGAGAAGCATTTGGTTACATTTAATCTTAGTTTTTCGGTGTTTTTATGCTTGTGTTTGGTTTTGGATGTTTGATTTATGTTTGGATATTGTTTTGACCTTGTTGGGACTGTTTTCCTTTGCTGAAATCAGTAGCTAATTAGGTTAGTTTGTAGGCATTAAACCTTGGCTAGTAACTGTTCAATAGAACTCTAGTTAGTGGCTAGTTTATGCTTTGCTTAGTTTTGCTAGTTTGGATGCCTTTGATTGCTTATGAGTCAGAGATGTACTTCTGATTTCAGAAAGTGACTAGGTCATTTGAGCTTAGCTTAGCTTGGCTTGAGTGTGTTTGATCATTGCTTTTGTTTGCTAGTGATTAGGAAGATAGAAACTAGATCCTCCAACTGTAGCTGTGACACTACTAGTTGGTAATCTCTCATCTAGTCTAACCACGAAGCTCCTGTGGATCGACCCTGACTACCGGTATACTAGTGTGTGTTAGGTTTTCTCTTATTTTTGACCGCACGACGACCTAGGCGTGTCATTTCTCAACCCACTTCACGAAGAAGGAATGTTTGATATTGAAACCTGGCGTTGTCATCTCCGAGGAGTGGATTCTTGTCAGATCATAACGAAAGAGCAACGCTTATATCATCGACATGAATCACAACACTCTGGAAAACGTCACTTGTTTATTCTCAAAAGCTTCTGAACAGAGTGCTATGCTATGGCATCGACGCCTCGGTCACGCCAACACGAAGAATTTGAATCGCCTTACGAAAAATGAACTTGTACGGGGGCTTCCTATCAATGATTTCATCACATTCGAAAAGTGTGTTACCTGTGATCAAGGCAAACATCATCGGAAGCCACATCAGCCCAAACTGGTCAACACCATTGACTCGCTCCTTCAACTGATTCACATGGATCTCTTCGGCCCAGTCAATGTTCTCTGTATCAATAAAAGCTCTTATTGTTTAGTTATAACTGATGATTACTCATGTTTTACTTGGGTTTTCTTTTTGAAGCAAAAGAGTGAGACTACTGAGCTGGTCAAGAGATTCGTCACTTTAATCGAGAATTAAACGATTCAGAAACTGAAGGCAATTGGGTGCGACAATGGGACTGAATTCAAGAACGTGGTTTTGGATAAACTTTATGCAGATAAAGGAGTGCAGCATCAATATAGTGCTGCTCGTACACCTCAACAAAATGGTGTTGCTGAGCATCGAAATAGAACTTTAATTGAAGCTGCACACACCATGCTCTGCGATTCTAAATTACCGGTGTTCTTTTGGGCTGAAGCAATCAACACAGCTTGTTATATTCAGAACCGGGTCATCATCAACAAGCACCAAATGAAGACTCCGTATAAGATCCTCTATGGTCATAAACCATCTGTTGCATATTTCTGTTCTTTTGGTTGTCCTTGCACCCTTCTTCATCTTGAAGCTACACCAAAGTTCAACTCTAAATCAGATGACTGTTACTTTGTTGGATATGCGGGTAAAACTGCATATCGGGTGTATAACAAGGTTACCAAACAGATCGTGGAATCGTTTGATGTACGATGGCTAGAGGAGAATGAAACGGATGTTGTCTCAGGCACACAGCCAGGTCCATGTGGAGTCAACAGAGATGAAGATGAGGAAATCATTGTTGATCCCATCACACCGCCCTTGATTTTTGAAGATCTTATTCTTAATGACGGTGCATCTCCTGTTTCCACTACTTTGACTGAAGATGCTCTTGCTGACTCATCCAATATTGTTGGCGAACCACCAGTTGCTGAAGCATCTGCCACTCCTGAAGGCGTTATCAATTTTGAACCTGCTGATCTTTTCGACTCCACATTCATGGATTCCCTCTTTCCAGAGAGAATTCCTGAAGAATATGTTGCAAATACCTCTCATGACTTCAGAGATTCTGACAGAGGTGCTTCAGGCTCAGCCAGAATTAAAAACATAACGAACCTTCCAGTTTCTGCTACTTCACTCGAGCATGCTATTTCATCAAGAGTACAACGCGATCACCCGATTGAAAATGTCATTGGCTCTCTGGACGATGGGGTACAAATCAGAAGTCAGAGCGGTCATCTCAACGAGTGCCTCTACTCATGCTTTATTTCACAAATTGATCCGAAGAATGTAGAGATGACACTTAATGAACCAAGTTGGATGGACGCAATTGTAAGACCCGTTCCACCGAGGCGCGGCCCGGATGGATCCGCGGCGCGGCTTGGGGAGATTCTGGATTAGCGTAGGATTTGTACGCGCGGCGCGGCTCAGGAGAATCCGCGGCACGGTGCGCCGCAGTTATGAAAAACCCTAATTCGGATTTAAACGCCTATATAAAGGGTCCTAGCCCTAGGGTTCGTGTTTTTGGAAGTTTCCTGGAGTAGAGTCGACTGATTTCAGCAGAGGCTCTTCGATTTCAAGGCTTTGGAGGTTTTAGGAGATTGGAAAAAGGAGATACAACGTGAGTGAAGGCTAGTAACGGATCGTGTGCACTACTCCATTTTTCAGAAGTAAGATAAGAAGATCTACTCTTATGACTTTACTTTTCTTCCCGTTATATAAGTGTTATCCTTTGATTAGTAGTCTTGATGAGTTGTAACACTTACGGTTTTGGACCATGGACATGTATGGACTTGCATGTCCATACGAGAGTGACCTTAGGGCAGTTTCTGATCCATGGGAGGGTGTAGAGAGGAACCCTAACCGATGGCTATACTGGTTAAGGGGTACAAAGGGATTTCAGACCATTATGAGTCTGCGGCACGGACAGGCTATGTCGGCGACGCGGGTTCGGGTAGATCCCGTAAGTGTACAATGATAAGTCCGCGACGCGTAAGGGAAAGGCAGCGTCACGGCGAGTGACTGTTTGACCTAAAAGCTTATTTTCGACCAATATTGGTTAGCAAACATTGGGTCTGATGATGTACCGGTGGTTCGGGATTTTCCTGATGTTTTTCCCGAGGAACTTCCTGGCGTACCACCATAGAGACAGGTGGAATTTAAGATCGACTTAACTCCCAGTGCGGCTCCGATAGCTAAAGCACCGTATCGTCTTGCGCCTCCAGAGATGCTGGAGTTGTCTATTCAACTTCGAGAACTACTGGATAAGGGATTTATTCGACCAAGTTGCTCGCCGTGGGGAGCACCCATTCTATTTGTTAAGAAGAATGACGGTTCAAATAGAATGTGCATTGACTATTGCGAGCTGAACAAGCTTACGGTGAAGAAGGTATCCATTACCTCGCATCGACGACTTATTCGATCAACTGCAGGGTGCTTTGTGGTTTTCGAAAATTGATTTGTGGTCAGGATACCATCAAATGCGAGTATGGGAGGAAGACATCCCGAAAACGTCTTTTCGAACGACGTACAGCCACTTCGAATTTGTAGTGATGCCGTTTGGACTGACCAATGCCCTTGCAGCCTTTATCGACTTAATGAATCGGGTGTGTCAACCGATGTTGGATCGGTCGGTTATAGTTTTCATTGACGACATCTTTGTCTATTCTCGGAGCAGGGAGCAACACGAACAGCATTTAAGGGAGGTATTGAAGACCTTAAGGAAGGAGAAGCTTTATGCAAAATTATCTAAGTGTGACTTTTGGCTGCTAGAGGTCCAGTTTTTGGGTCACATTGTCAATGAGCAAGGAATCATGGTAGACCCGGCTAAGGTGGAGGCTGTGATACGGTGGGAGGTTCCGAAGACTCCCTCAGAGATAAGAAGTTTCTTGGGTTTGGCTGGTTATTATTGTCGTTTCATCCAAGGCTTCTCAAAGGTTGCTATACCTTTGACCCGGCTAACTAAGCAAAACGCTGCTTTTCGATGGGGTGAAGGGCAGCAACAAGCTTTTGAGACTTTGCGGCAGAAGTTATGTGAAGCTCGAGTCCTGACCTTGCCTGAAGGGATGGAAGATATGGTAGTTTATTGTGATGCATCTATCTCCGGGTTGGGAGCAGTCTTGATGCAGCGAGGCAGGGTGATTGCTTACGCCTCGCGACAGCTGAAGCCCCTTGAGGCTAACTATTCCACTCATGACTTGGAATTGGGAGCCGTGGTCTTTGCTCTCAAGATTTGGAGACACTATTTGTATGGAGTGAAGTGTACCATCTACACGGACCACAAGAGTCTGAAGTATCTAATGGATCAAGCAAACCTTAATATGAGACAGAGAAGATGGTTAGATGTATTGAAGGACTATGATTGTGAGATTCACTATCACCCTGGAAAAGCCAATGTAGTGGCGGATGCTCTAAGTCGTAAGGTTACGGGTGTGCCCCTTCAGGGCATTTGTCTTAAAATGACGGTTGTTGCACCACTACTCGAGCTTATAAGGGCAGCTCAGGTGGAAGCAGGCAAGAGCGAGAATCAGAAACGTGAGAGAATTGTGGGACTGTTGTCAACTATAGTCAAGGATACCAGAGGCTTGTTAACTAGCTATGAGAGAATTTGGGTACCTAAATTTGGTGGGGTTCGTCAAACTCTATTAGAGGGGGCACAAAAGTCTAAGTTCTTGACACGCCTAGGTCGTCGTGCGGTCAAAAATAAAGAAAATCTAACACACACACACTAGTACAGTGGTAGTCAGGGTCGATCCGCAGGAGCTTCGTGGTTAGACTAGATGATAGATTACCAACTAGTATTGTCACTCTACAGTCGGAGTACCTGATTCCTAATTCTCAACTACTCCAAAGAAAACAATCACCAACGAAAGTCAAGCTAGGCCTAAGCTAACTCAACTCAAACTAACCTAGTCACTTTCTGAAATCAGAAGTGCATCTCTGAATCAGAAGCAAACAAAGGCATCCAAACCAAACAAAGCATAACCTAACTAATAACTAGGGTTCTGACTGAATAGCTACTAGCTAAGATTCAATGCTCAAAACTAACCTAATTGGCTACTGATTTCAGCAAAGGAAAATAGTTCCAAACAAGGCCAAAATAACACTCAACACAAACCAATAATCAAAATCGAAAACAAACATCCAAAACACCGAAAAACCAAGATTAATTGCAACCGAATGATTTCATTCATAAAACTCAGATCCAAACATAAAAACAGTAACGAAACAATACCAAAACAGAAACCTAAGCTTGATATCAATGGTTGTCACTCCCAAAGATACAAACCAAAGCTTACAACTATCTAACTAATTAAAAAATAAAATCCAAAACATAAAAATACCACTTGAGAACTTGCTGGAACGAAATCTTGGAGTCAAAGAGCTTCAAGGTTGATTTTACACCCGGTCTTTGCTAGGGTTTTCGGCTGGGAATGCCTCTATTTAGAGTTGCAAATTTCCCGAGGCCGCGTCGCGCTTTTATAGATTCGGCGGCGCGCGTACTTATCAGATCCTGTTTTTTTCGTCATTTGAATGTGTTCCACCGCCTTAAGCCCGCGTCGCGCGTTTCATAGATTCGCGGCGCGCGTACGTATTTGCTTGATTTTTCATTCTTTCCAAACTTCTTCCTTTTGCACGCTTTTAGTCCCTGTTTCCATTCTTTTCTTCCAAACAAGTCCTGGCACGAAAAGTGAGAATACCCAGACATATCTGATATAATTTCATCAAGAACAGGGCTTAACAACGCCTAAAATACTTGATATCACTAGGCGTTGTCAAACACCCCACACTTGTGCCTTGCTTGTCCCCAAGCAAGAGAGTTTTTAACAAATTATAATAAAGACTTGAACAATTTTTGACTGTGTTCAGTTTCAAAGCTTATTGCCCTATGAGTTAGAGTGGAATAGTTTGCGAAAACATAATTGAATTGTTCTTTGGAATTCATGGCTTTCTAGAGAACCCTTGATGACAAACTTTCTGTCCACAATGAAGTGTACTTACTCATTCAGATTCTAAAGGCCATTAAGGAATTGTCCATGACTTTCGATGTTGTCCGTGTAGCGAGCTTTCAGAAATACCATCCCAGACCAGACGATCTTAGGTGGTAAGGTGCATAAGTCCCACCCATTTTAGACTTACTGGCTCGAACAACAAAGGCCACATATTGACTTTTCCTTCCTAAACTCCAATCCTAAAACAGCTCAATCTTCTAAGAACCCCTCGATATATGGACACCATTTGGGTTATCATGGATAGGCTGACTAAAAGTGCTCATTTCCTCCCCATCCAAGAGAGCTTTTCTGCAAGGGAATTGGCTAAGGTCTACGTAGACGAGATTATCTCTCGGTATGGTATACTGGTCTCAGTGATATCCGACCGGGATGTCCGATTTACGTCTAGATTTTGGAAGAAGTTTCATGAGGAATTAGGCACTCGCCTCCATTTCAGCACATCATATCACCCTCAGACGGATGGGCAGAGTGAAAGGACGATTCAAATGCTGGAGGATATGCTTATGGCATGCGTTATCGATTTCGGTGGGTGTTGGGATTCCCATCTCCCTTTAGCTGAGTTCTCCTATAATAACAGTTATCATGCGAGCATCGACATGGCTCCCTTCAAGATGTTGTATGGGAGGAAATGTCGGACTCCTGTTTGCTGGGGCAAGGTTGGCCAGCGGGTGTTGGGTAGTACTGAGGTAGTCCTCAAGACTACTCAGCTAATCCAGAAGGTTCGAGAGAGGTTGTTAACGGCTCAGAGTCGACAGAAACGTTATGCTGATAGACGACAGTCCGATCTTGAGTTTCTGGTTGGGGATTATGTCCTTCTAAAGGTGTCGCCTTGGAAGGGAGTTATTCGTTTCAGGAAGCGGGAAAAGATTGGCCCTGGGTACATTAGACCATATCGAATCATCGAACGAGTAGGTAAGGTAGCTTATCGGTTGGAGCTGCCCGAGCAACTTAGCCAGATTCACGACACGTTCCACGTTTCGCAACTCAGGAAGTGCATTGCCGAGGAAACTACAATTGTGCTTTTGGAAGATATTCAACTAGACGAATGCCTAAATTATGTGGAGCGACCGATTGCCATCATTGAAAGGAAAATAAAGACTTTGTGAAATAAAACGATAAGACTAGTTAAGGTTTAGTGGCAATATCGTAAAGGGTCCGAATGGACTTGGGAACCAGAAGAGGAAATGCAGATGCATTACCCATAATTGTTTATAGGTGCGGATTTCGGGGACGAAATCCACTTAAGTGGGGGTGAATTGTAAGACCCGTTCTGCCGAGGCGCGGCCCGGATGGATCCGCGACGCGGCTTGGGGAGATTCTGGATTCGCGCAGGATTTGTACGCGCGGCGCGGCTCGGGAGAATCTGCAACGCGGTGTGCCGCAGTTATGAAAAACCCTAATTCGGATTTAAATGCCTATATAAAGGGTCCTAGCCCTGGGTTTCGTGTTTTTGGAAGTTTCCTGGAGTAGAGTCGACTGGTTTCAGCAGAGGCTCTTCGATTTCAAGGTTTTGGAGGTTTTGGGAGATTGGAAAAAGGAGGTACAACGTGAGTGAAGGCTAGTAACGGATCATGTGCACCACTCTGTTTTTCAGAAGTAAGGTAAGAATAGCTACTCTTCTGACTTTACTTTTCTTCCCGTTATATAAGTGTTATCCTTTGATTAGTAGTCTTGATGACTTGTAACACTTAGGGTTTTGGACCATGGACATGTATGGACTTGCATGTGCATACGAGAGTGACCCTAGGGTAGTTTCTGATCCCGGGGAGGGTGTAGAGAGGAACCCTAACCGATGGCTGTACTGGTTAAGGAGTAGAAAGGGATTTTGGACCAATACGAGTCCGCGGCGCGGAAAGGCTATGTCGGCGACGCGGGTTCGGGTAGATCCTGTAAGTGTACAATGATAAGTCTGCGACGCGTAAGGGAAAGGCCACGCCGCGGCGAGAGACTGTTTGACCCAAAAGCTTATTTTCGACCAATGTTGGTTAGCAAACATTGGGTCTGACCTTTAGGCAAGTATATAGGAACAATAAAGCAAAGATTTAGAGTATGACTGCTCTCCACTTTAGGGACAACCTTTTAGTCCTTGAAAGCGAGTTCTTTTAGTCGAGTTCTTTCCCGCAGCTCTGACCCTTCATCGTACTTTTTGTCAAGCTCAGCCTATCCTAATTAGGATTAGCCTCTTTCTACTTACAATTTACAACTGGAAAGTCAAGGCCATCAAACCTCGAACACTAACCTTAATAGCTTTAACCAGTAGGATGAGTCGACACTTGCTCTTTTGAGTTAGGTAGTTGTTGTTAGTCCTTTAAAGCCTATGTTCAATTCTATAGTAAGCTGCTACAACCGTCGCTAGGAGTAAGCCATAAGAGGGAGACTCAAACCCTGATATAGGACAAGTAGTGCTTTAGAGCGAGTGCCAGAAGCGACTAGTCGCTTCCCGAATGCCCCTTTCCTTGCCGCCAAACCACTAGGAGAGTCAACAAGCTAGCTTGCTCGCATTCTAGAAATGGTAGCTTCTGTACCCTTCCTGCCTACTGAAATGGATGTGAATGATCGTGACAGCTCTTAAAAACGCCCATTGTGACTAGGATGAATAGCTCGTATTGGAAAAGTAGCAGTTCGTGCAGTCAATCCCCCCGGGCCCAAATAACTCAATTTTCTCCCATGAACTATTTGTGTCAATGGATTAGTTCGATCCAAAACTTGAGTTAATGGGTGTAAATGGAAAAAAACTTTATAAGTATCTGTTAATGGGTTGAATTTACCAAGTTCTGAGGAGGTTAGTGCTTGATATGTTGTGTATGTGGGATTTAGGTGTGTGGACGAGCTAAGTGGGGATATTAGAGAATATCTACACGGTTACGAATCAGGTGAGTATCCTCACCTTACTATATGATGTTGCATGTTAGGCATCTTGTATGTTATTTACAGTTATATGATTTGTTCTATATATATGATTAATTTTTGTTGGACTCAGTACCGATGCATGTCCCCTCGTAGCTGTTGTATGGCGAGTTGGACTACTGCCTTGTCCCATAGTTGTTGTATGATGGGCTGGGCCATAACCGGGAACCCATAGCTGTTGTATGATAGGTAGAACCGCCCAGTGTCCATAGCTATTGCATGATGGACGCCCGTAGCTGTTGTATGGCGGGTAGGGTCGGGTCGTTCTCGAGGACGGGTTGTTTAGTATGTGGGCATGTATGGTAATTTGTGGACTCACTAAGCTTTAAGCTTGCCCGTTGATTTTATAACATTTCAGGTATTTCAAATGACAAAGGGAAGGGCAAGGCTTGACGGCAGCGCATCGCATACAAGAGATTTATTTTAAAGAACTATGTTATGATTTTCAAATGTTTCCGCTGTTGGTTTAATAAATATGTCGAACAGTTTTATTTTTTTGAAATAAGGATTTTGTTGGAACCTTGGTAATAAATGAAATTTTATAATTGTGAAATTGGGGCGTTACAGCAACGCATGAAGAGCTCAACCAGTTCGTGAAGCTGAACGTTTGGCAGTTGGTGGAACTACCCGAGGGCAAGAAGTCTCTTGACACGAGATGGGTATTTCGCAACAAGCAAGATGATTCAGGAGTTATTGTGCGAAACAAGGCACACCTGGTTGTACGCGGTTTCCATCAGATTGAAGGTCTTGATTATACCGAAGTGTATGCCCCGGTTGTAGGATTAGAAGCGATTCGAATTTTCCTCGCCTATGCCTCCTACATGAACTTCACTGTATACCAGATGGATGTTAAGACCGCTTTCTTGTAAGGTGAGGTGAAAGAAGAGATTTATGTTGATCAACCTCCCGGTTTCGTTAACTCCAAGTTTCTGAATCATGTCTACAAGCTAGATAAGGCTCTCTATGGTTTTCATCAAGCTCCCCGTGCCTGGTATGCAAAATTGACGGATCATCTGTTGCAGCATGGTTACACTCGAGGCACCATTGACTAGACACTGTTCATCAAGCGCCAGAACTCCGACCAGATTGTTGTCCAAATCTATGTGGATGATATTATCTTTGGTTCAACGAGTGAGGCCTTGTGCAAAGATTTTGAGCAAGTGATGAAGAAGCGATTCGAGATGAGTTCGTTGGGCGAAATGACGACGTTCCTTGGGTTGCAAGTAAAGAAAAGTTCAACAGGTATCCTGATCCATCAAGGCAAGTATGTGGAGGATATTCTTCCGAAGTTCGACCTCAAGGATGCTAAAGTTGCTAACACTCTAATGGTTGAGCGACCTCTGGTCCTCTGCTGACTTCAGACCTAGATGGCCAATCTATTGATCAAACATATTACCGTTCTATGATTGGATATCTGATGTATCTGACGGCCAGCAGACCGGATATCGTCTTTGCAGTCTGCCAGTATGCGCGACATCAGGCTAATCTTAAACTCTCTCATTTAACTGCTGTCAAACGGATCTTTCGATACCTAAAGGGAGACCTACATTGGGTCTCTGGTATCCAAAGAACCGTGAATTTGATCTTTATGCTTTTTCAGATAGCAATTATGGGGGATGCGACATTGATAGAAAGTCCACTAGTGCTGGATGTCAATTCTTAGGAGACTGACTGATTTCCTGGCAATGCAAGAAGCAGCAGACCGTGTCAACCTCTACAGCTGAAGCTGAGTATGTTGCTGCCTCGGCCTGTTGTTCTCAAGTCATTTGGATGCAGCTTCAACTTCTTGACTATGGTATGAATTTTGTTGATACTCCCATATTTTGTGATAACGATGCAGCTATCCAAATTGTCAAAAACCCTGTTCAGCATTCTAAGACCAAGCATATCGACATCAAAATTCATTTTATTCGAGATTACTATGAGCGAAAATTAATTCATTTGGAACCAATTCACACAGATAACAATGTGTCAGATTTGTTCACAAAACCATTTACAAAAGCTCGGTTCGATATGCTTGTTGAACTTTTAAAAATGATACGTTTCGATGACTGTTAAATCAGTTCTGTAAATATTTTTACTTTATTTTTGTTTAGTTCAATTTGTTCATGGTTTTTACTTCTGCAATTCTCTTCCATGCACAAATTTAGGGGGAGAATTAAAAACAAAACGAAAATTACAAAACTTTAAAAATACAAAAATATTTTCCTTTTTGTATTTACTTTAAGAAAATTTAAAAATATCCAAAAATATTTTGTCTTTATTTTGCAGAAAATCTAAAAATCCAAAAACATTGATTAACTACCGACGACGCATCGAGTTTATACCACTCAATGCTGAGGTAATTTTTAAGTGTTTGTGATCTTCATTGGTACACCCCAATGAATGTGAAGCACTGACAACCGCTTCTTAACCAATCTAAAAGTTTTTCTTGTGCAACACCAACTTCTAGACACTTTGAGAGAAACCACTCGAAGTCGAGAGTTAAAAATTATGTGCCGATGGTTAGACTGCATACCGTAGTCTATCACACGCACCAATCCATTATCAACCACCTTTACAATTTCTGATGCAAGAAATAGACGATTCATTACCTTAAACCAAGTAGTGATGATATTTCGACATTCTATGCTAATGATCTCTGCTACAACACCAGTAGTAGATGTGAGGCATTGACAACCTTACTTACATAACAAAGCTTCTAAAGTGTTGGATGATTTAGTGTAATAAACCATACACTGATGACAATTCGAAAGTCTAGCCGATGGGAATGTCTAATAACCAAGACATATTACACGCTCATACCGCTCTTGACCTAAACTTCTTCTAAACAAATGATTGTAACTCAATCTGATATTACCTCGCATTGATGAGACATTGAAACTCTGGGTCAGTGATCGTTGTTGTTTACCACAATAGATGTGAAACCCCAACAACTTCACCGGATTCAAAATGGCACTAGGATGGTACACTCCGCAGAGTTTGGATACCATTGAACGTCTCGCCAAGAGCCAAGTTGACTTGTCAACTTAAAAACTGCATTGAGATCTTTGATCAAGGATGTGCAGGGGCCTAAATCAAAACGACCACGAGTAGTTCACCGATACTCAAACAATCGCAGTACGTTCCCCCGGGTTCACATAGATACTGCGAGAAGTCTCATTCTGAGCCAAGGATGAATCGTTGAACAACTGTGGTGAGAGTTTATGACTCCGTGACCCACAGGATTTACAGTCAAAGTTCGTATCGATAAGCGCAAGCTCAAGAAGTGAAGTTCGAGAATTTTGACACGAATATTTTGTTCTCGAAGAAGGTGAAGCTTAATTCCATGTAACAAGCTGCTTGAATTCCTCCTCAGTCAGTTTGCTACTACATTCGCTACTTCATGTGATCTAGAGTGAAGACTTGAAGATTTAGACTCCAGTTAAAGTCAAAGTCAAATCAAAAGACTGGATGTGCTGATTCAAGACCTATGCTGAAACCCGTACCTAATGCGCGTTCAAAGTCAAATCTAAAGACAATCTAATGCCGAAGCTGAATTTGTATCTACATCGTGCTGAATGTTTTAACATCTTCTCCTGTTCCTTGGTTAAGGGGGAGATTGATTGTTAGATTTCGTCTGTAGTGCACAATTAAAGCCATGACCAAGAGAAGCCTGAAGATTAAATGTAAGCATTAAACCAAGGGGGAGATTGTTAGAAATTATTTTAGTGGTTTAATATTTACATTTAATTAGGACTAAAATAGAAAATATAATTAATTTGGGTTTTATTGAGTTTTTCGGTGTGGGCCGAACAACCAAGGGTTGTTAGGTTTGGTCCTTGTGGTCATCGCCCCATTTAGGCTTGTTTCTAGGTCCATGGGCTTGGGTTGCTAGGGTTTTTAGGTCTAGGGTATTTAAGGAAATTATGACCTCATTTGTGAGGTTGATTGCCTTGGAAAGTGTGCTAAGTAGAGAGAGAATTAGAGTGTTATTGGCAATCAAGATCTTATGTACTAGACCTTAGATTAATCAAAAGTTGTGCATTGAAGATTGAAATCTCCTTGTTCTTGTTCTTGTGTTTGGATTGATATCATTTGTGTGTAGATCTAGGATTTGTGGACCTACACGAATGATTTATTCATTGTAATGAAGTTAGGGCTCCCAATCAAAGAGATGAGCACCTTAATAAGCACAATTACAATGAATTTACGACTGTTCTATCAACCCCTACATCTAGGGTTACATGAGATATTTATACTATTACATAATGGACCATAACGTCAGCCCATTGCTTACAGATAAACTTGGGAACCCTAGATAAAGTAGCTAACTTCTAAAGATAAGCATAATCTGCCAGCTAACAAACTTTAGATCACCATCACAACCTCGAATCAACTCTAACTTCGGACAGGAACATGACTATTTCGGATATATAATTCTCGACACAATTAATATCCCAACAACTTGAAATGACTGGATGTAAAGCAAGCACCAGCACCGAACCCTAAACCTCGCTCGACATGCAAGAAACCGCACATATTCACAAAGCAGCTACATGACTCACACCTACTCACAACAGCACCTCCCAATAGTATTACTCACTATATTATCTCACAGTACCCTCGTACTGTTACTCAGCCTCTGATTCGTCCTCTTCTCAACCCACAAAGTTTCAAGCCACACAAGCTTACCACTATGTTCATATTTATCCACACGCAAGGATAGTACATTTCTCATTACTCTGCATCACCGTAAAGTATATGCCTATCTACACACAATGAGAAGTCCGGATTTGGCATGAATGCGGAATAAGAACATCATAAACATTCAAGTATAATATAAAATGTGCCGAATGATTCATAGATGGGAGATGATACAAAGATTAGGCTCCTAGAGTATAAAACCCGAGCACTACAAATACGCTCAATATCTCTCACATTGTGAGCTCTCTCCTAATAATGAATAATACAATGAATATATATAGGCAAGCTACACAACTAGGTCAAAACCCTAATACTCATATGTCATAGTGGGCCTTCCAAGCCCGTAAGTCATCAGCCCATGGAAAGCTTTGTACCCTAACAATCTCCCCCCTCGAAGCTTGGAATGGATGACGTGGCTCTAAGTACCATATCGAGCAACTGGCGGAACCGAAGCCGATAGTGACGCAATGTGTAGAAGCGAATCCTCGAATCTCAATACATCTGTAGACTCCAATCATGGCCCTAAGATAGTGGCGTGAATAAGAACCGTGCTATAGAGGGCCTCCAAACCTCAAGCAACCAAAAGTAATCCCCAAGATAAGCATATGCGTAGATCCGTCAAGAAAATCCACTTCGGAATCAAAATCTGAATCGCCTCATAAACGTGAGAAAACTCCCCCTCTTTGTCACATCAGACTCCAAAAATATAATCGTGAAGTAATCCGCCAAAAGAATAATCACCAAAAAAAGTCATGTAATACTCCAAAAATCCAATTCTCAACCAAACTCGATCGAGAAAAACCAAAGTCGAGAGTCAATAATGCCCAAGTCATCGCATTAAATAAACGTCAAAGTGTATCGAGACTAAGAAATAATACCCAACATCGATAAATCTCTCCCGTGCTCTGCTAAAAATCATCTCTTCAAAAAAATTACAATTCGACTCTCGAATAATCACCCTTAATTCTCATCCTTTTTATGATCGAAACAAGACCATAAAACATTGTGTAGGCATGAGAATGTGCTCGCACGGTATAAAAATGATGAACTCCCCCTGGAAATGTGGATAAAACGATAATGACTGAATCAAATGGATCAAAGTGGAAAAATACAAAAGATAGAGCTCCGAGTTGTGAAAACGCAACGAGCATCTGTAATAAAATTCGTATCCACCTCTATCAAGCATCAGAATAACCAAGAGTGAGACTTTGGCCGGACGTCAGTAAAAATGTAGCTCTGGTGAAAATATATAGACAATTTAGCGCTACCGGACCATAGGAGTGAAAAATATACCGAAGTGCCAAAGGAAAAGACCCAAAATAACAATTCGAAGTACCAAAGCCGTGTGTACCAAAGCGATAAAATTGATGTTCCAAAAGTATTTATGCCATATGCCGAACAATCTAAAATAATAAAGTGCCGCTTCAGTAGATCAAGATCATGCTTCAATAACCCCAAAAAATATAACCCAAGAGTGCCGAAAATTTTCCGAAATAAGGATCTAGGCATGACTGCATCAGGTAAATCAATTAATCAAGTTGGATCCGAATTGTATCAGGCGTGAATACAAAATGAGTTTAAATGCGAACCAAATTAAATGATCTACACACACATCAAATTATGGCCATCCCAATTTTCATGGAGACAATTTCGCCACGTCTACACCAAGAATGCAAATCATTTACCAAGTCATAGCTTTTGACCACCGTGTTAGTTCTATATGCCCAAGGATGATCATGAAATGATATTACTAATAACACATGATCCTATAGGGTCACACCAATAACAAGTTTGACACAAATTATATCATTTTGACATTGGATTATGAATAATAATAAAATGATAATCTGCTTGCAATTTAATTTTGAAGAATTATTATTTAATCAAATAATAATTGTTTCAATAGTTGATTCATATAAGATGAATTAATTTTTTAGAGTTATATATATTTGCGTCATTTATTTGAAAATTGATACAAATGCATATATATATATATATATATATATATATATATATATATATATATATATATATATATATATATATTATGTATGTATGAATATATATATTTATATAATTATGGAATTATATATATATATATATATATATATATATATATATATATATATATATATATACATACATATATATGTATATATATGTGTGTGTAAATGTAATAGCTACATAAACTAATCCAAGAGTTTTACAAGTGGGAGACACATTTTTCTTTTGTCTTCCCATGGTTTGAACGTGCCATACCATGTGGAGAGGGTGGGAGACAAATGACACTTGCTTTTTGACATATTATCTTGAATACCCAAGGTTTGACCATGGGGTTTAGTAGCTAGTGGACATAAAATACAATATACATCCATATGATGAATGAGTTGGGTTTTTGGTCGTAAGACATATCACATACACACATAGTATTCTCTTGTGAAGAGAAAAACTCTCTCTAAGCAACTCCATCCATAAGAAAAATCGGATTTTTCAAGAAGGAGAAAAAGGCATGCATGTATTAGCAAGCAAATCGAACTAGCATTCTAGTGTGTTCATAATTGTGGTGGATCAACCATAGAGGGAAACTAACTTGATTCCTAGCCATCAAAATCGTCCAAATCAACTCAAGAACAAAGGTTATGATCTTGAACTTTATTTATGCTTGTTCTTAATCTTATCTCTACATGCATGTAGCATGATCCTCTTGGAAGTGAAATTCGTGTTCATGATTTTATGCTTCCGTTGCAACTTCAAGTTTTGAAACTCATAACATGAACATGGATTTCCAACAATTGGTATCAGAGCCATAGCTATATTGCATGTTTAGATAATGAGTTTATTTGGATAAACTTGGTTTTTGGAAGCCATGAATGTTCATGCATGGCTTCTTTGGCAACATGCAAATATAAATTCTATGATTTTATGTAACCAACTACATTTTATGTTTGCATGCATTTGGTTACATAATTGTTGCCTTAGAAAAACAAAGTGTTGATTTTCTTATGATTTTATGTGATAAAATGGTGCATAAACAAGCCAAGGACCATGTGTTGCATGTTTTGTGTTTAAATTCGATTTGGTTGTAATCTATTCTTTTATTCAAATGGTTTGTAATAATAATTAGTTATTTCCTTCTTATATTCATTTTGTAAGTATTAGAATAGTTGTATTTTATATCTTTCACAAAATGTAACAAGAGAAGGAGATAAAGGCATGAGAAGATTACACCCAACATCAATGTTTTTCCTGCTTTCCTGCTGTCCATTTTCGGACCTGTTAAGGAGGTCAAAATAAATTCATATCTTGGTATTTTGATGCTATACTTGTTGGTAACTTTAATATCTAGAATATACAATAAGTGTTGGCAAGTATAAGCATCTATATGACCAAGAATGAAGTCAAGAAAGCAACAAAATCACACAAAATGCTCCTGCTGCCCTTGTTCCTGTCGCAAATATTAAGGAGGCCAAAGAAAAATCACAAGCCCTTCCATGGTGTCAAGAAATGGTGGTTTAAGTATCATTTGATGATATAAGAAGCTTGGCAAAATTGTAGCCAAATCAAAGATCATTTGGTTGAGTTTTTGTCACCTTTTTGTCCCTAGGTTTGGACTTGATATTTCATGTATGGCTCACATGAAATATCAAATTAGTTGGCTTGTGTTTATGCACCCATGCATGCATGTGATGATTGAATGTTTTATGATTTCATGTTGTGGATGAAAATAAGATTTTGCATGCTAGACAACCTAAATAATTAAACATAATCATCAAGGAGTTTGTAATTTTCAAATTGACATTTAAAACATAAGATGTGATACAATTGGTTTTATTAAAATGGGTTTTGTTATAAAACTTCAAAAGTGAAGATTTGAAAATAAATGAAACAAATAAAATAGAGATTTTATGAATTCTTACAAACTCCAACCCTAAGTAATAATGGTAATTATTTAGGATTAAAATTGGTTCTATTGTGTGTGATCAAACTCAAACTTAATATTGGATATTAGTTGTAATTTTGACCACAAACTAAGAATTAATAAAATGGAGATTTTATAATTAAGGAACCAATTAACAAAATAAGTTTTAATGGTACCATGTTCATTGGATGATTGCAATCTACATGATACCATATGTTTTTCAAAATTAGAATTGTAAAACATACAAATCCCTTTCGAAATGCAAATCAATGCCGTCCCTCTTAAAGACACTCATGTATCACTTGTATATCCTTGTGGGATAAAGGTTACCTAACCACTTGGAGTCTTCTTGTGATACAAGAGGTAGTTTTGCAATATTGATGGGATAAAGGACACCTAACCATTAATAGTTGTCAAAACTACACGTTTGTTTAAGTGGGATGATTTGTTTGGAAATCTTTTGTGATAAAGATCACCTAAGCATTAGAAATCGAAGGCATAGATGGGATCAAACATGCCAAACTTATAAATGTTATAATGGGATCCCATAACTCTAGAAATAATATTTGGATATAATTGGTAAACCGTTACCTACCTTGTTGATTCGAATAGGCGGGATAAAGGATACCTAACCGCTTGTTTGTATTGCAACTTGGATTCTAGACCTTAATCAATTAAAGTTTATGAAACAAGAAAGGGTATTAATTATTAAGGACTTAATATCATAAATTACTAAATTGAACCTTGTTAAAATTTTGTAGATGGCACCAAACACAACAAACCCGGCTCCAAACAAAACATCACTACGGTCTCTCCTTGAGGGAGAAAAACTCAACCACACCAACATCTTGGATTGGTACCGTAGTGTGAGAATAGTTCTCAAACAAGAAAAGAAAGAATATGTTCTCAATTAACCACTTCCTGAAGAGCCCCCTACCATTCCTAAGCCCGTACACGATGCATGGCTTAAAAAGATGGATGATTCCATTGATGCATCATGCCTCATGTTGGCAACCATGATTCCTGACCTTCAGAAGGACTTAGAGAATCATTCAGCCTATGACATGATCACTCAATTGAAGGAAATGTTCCAACAACTTGCAAGAACGGAAAGGTTCGAAACTGTTCGGGCTTTCCATGCTTGCAAGATGGAGGATGGACAGACGGTAAGCTCTTATGTGCTCAAAATGAAGAGTCACATTGATCATTTGGCACGTCTTGGAGTTATGATGCCTGAAGAGCTAGCAATGGATATGATCATTAACTCCTTGACAAAGTCTTTTGATCCCTTCGTCATGAATTACAACATGAATGGTTTGAACAAGACTATCCCGGAATTGCATGGGATGCTAATTACCGCGGAAAAGAATCTGCCTAAGAAAACCACTCAAGTTCTCATGATCAAGGAAGGTGGTACAAAGAGGACTAGACCCGAACACCCCACCAACTCCAAGGGCAAGGGGAAGGCAAAGGTTGTCAAAGGAAAGGGCAAGAAAGTTGTCCAACCATCCCGTCCGCCCAAGAAGAAGGCAAAGGTTGCCAAAGAAGACGCGTGCTTCGATTGTGGCAAAGTTGGGCATTGGAAGAGAAATTGCCCTACCTATCTTGCGGAGTTGAAGAAGAAGAAGGCCGGTGAGGGCACTTCAGGTATCTATGTGATAGACCTAGAACTTTATAATTTATCTCCTAACACATGGGTATTTGATACTGGTTGTGGAACTCACATTTGTAATATGTTGCAGGGGTTCAAAAGGAGTAGGCGACTGAAGGCAAACGAGGTAGTACTCCGGGTTGGAAACAGTGCAAGGGTTGCGGTGGATTCAATTGGAAGTTTTGATTTATTACTACCTAGTGGCTTGTATTTGACATTGTTGAATTTTTATTATGTTCCTAGCTTGTCTAGGAATATTATTTCGGTTGCTAAGTTGAGACAATGTGGTTTTAATCTTTGCTTTATAAATGATGACATTTGTGTTTCTAAAAACAATGTATTCTATTTCGAGGCTAGGCCTTTAAATGGAATTTATGAAGTAAACCTTGATGAAAAGACTAAACATGGCTCTTTATACCACACTTTCACCAAGAGACCCAAATGTGATTTGAGTCAATTTTATCTATGGCATTGTCGACTTGGGCATATAAACAAGAAACGCATATCCCAACTTCAAGAGAGTGGACTTTTGAAGGCAAATGAGAATGACTCATTTGATATATGCGAATCTTGTTTACATGGCAAGATGACTAAAGCTCCTTTCTCGGGAACCAACGAGAGGGCAAAGGACTTGTTAGGAATCATACATACGGATGTATGTGGTCCTTTCAAGCCAATGACTAGATATGGTGAAAGATATTTCATCACCTTCACTGATGAATTTAGTCGTTTTGGATATGTTTATTTGATTAAACATAAACATGAGGCGTTTGAAATGTTCAAAACGTTTCAAAGTGAAGTGGAAAATCAACTCAACAAAACAATTAAAGTTCTTCGTTCTGATAGAGGAGGTGAGTACTTAAGTACAAACTTTGTGGATCATCTTAAGACTTGTGGAATTGTTTCACAACTTACTCCACCTGGAACACCCCAACATAATGGTGTATCTGAGAGGCGGAACCGAACACTATTGGATATGGTTCGATCCATGATGAGTAGAAGTACTCTACCTTTATCATTTTGGGGTTATGCTTTACAAACAGCTACTCGTCTCCTAAACATGGCACCTACTAAGAAGGTAGATAAAACACCTTATGAGATATGGCATGAAAGGGTTCCATCTTTATCCTATCTCAAGGTATGGGGTTGTGAAGCTTATGTTAGACAAGAAGCTTCAAACAAACTAGAACCCCGTTCAACTAAGTGTATCTTTGTAGGGTATCCGAAAGATTGTCTTGGATACTACTTCTACAATCCCATAGAGAATAAAATATTTATTTCTCGAAAAGCTGAATTCCTAGAAAACAAGTTTCTGACGGAAGAGGCTAGTGGGAGGTTTGTGGAACTTGAAGAACTTCAGGAACCACAGCCTAATACACAAGAAATTGGATCTAGCATTCAACAAGAAATTGTTGAACCTGAACAAACAGTTGATCAGGAACAAATTGTAACACAAGATGTTCGCAGATCTGGTAGGGTTCGATTTGAACCTGAAAGGTATGGTTACCAAATGATGGAAGAGGAATGTTATACGATAGATTCTGATGAACCCGTCAACTACCAGAGTGCAATGTCAGATCCAGAATCTGATAAATGGCTTGAAGCCATGAACACTGAGATGCAATCCATGCACGATAACCAAGTATGGGACTTGGTTAATCTTCCCACCAATTGTAAGACTGTTGGGAACAAATGGGTTTTCAAGAAGAAAACCGACATGGATGGAAATGTTCACACTTTTAAGGCAAGACTTGTCGCTAAAGGATACTCACAAACTCATGGTATTGACTATGATGAGACCTTTTCACCAGTGGCAATGATCAAGTCGATTAGGATACTTTTTGCCATAGCCGCGTACTATGATTATGAGATATGGCAAATGGATGTCAAGACCGCTTTCCTTAATGGACACTTATTGGAAGATGTCTATATGGATCAACCTGAAGGTTTTGTCGATCCCAAGCATCCAAACAAAGTGTGCAAGCTTAAAAGATCTATTTATGGATTGAAGCAAGCATCTCGAACATGGAACATCCGTTTTGATGAAAAGATTACAAATTTTGGATTCATAAAAAATGAGGATGACTCGTGTGTTTACAAGAAAGCTAGTGGGAGCATAGTCATATTCCTAGTATTGTATGTAGATGACATACTTTTATTTGGAAATGACATCCCAACCTTAAAAGGTGTCAAAGCGTTCCTTGAGAACTGTTTCTCAATGAAGGACTTAGGAGAAGCTGCTTATGTATTAGGCATAAAGATCTATAGAGATAGATCTAAGAGACTTATTGGTCTAAGCCAAAGTGTATATATTGATAAAATCTTGAAAAGGTTCAAGATGCAAGACTCCAAAAGAGGATTCTTGCAAATACCGCATGGCTCCATCCTAAGCAAGTCTCAGTGCCCAAGCACTAGGACTGAACTTGAAAGGATGAAACATGTCCCATATGCTTCGGCAATTGGGTCCATCATGTATGCCATGTTATGCACTAGGCCCGACGTCTCATGTGCCTTAAGCATGACTAGTAGGTATCAACAGAACCCAGGTGAAGCCCACTGGACTGCTGTAAAGAACATTCTTAAGTACTTGAGAAGAACTAAAGATATGTTCTTAGTTTACGGTGGTTTGGAAGAAAGATTAAAAGTAAAGGGTTACACTGATGCAAGTTTCCAAACAGATAAGGATGATTCGAGATCTGAATCTGGGTATGTCTTTATTTTAAATGGAGGAGCTGTGTCTTGGAAGAGTTCCAAACAAGAAGTGATTGCACAATCCACTACAGAATCAGAATATGTTGCTGCTTCGGAAGCTGCTCAAGAACCTGTCTGGATGAGAAAGTTCATTGAAGATCTAGGGGTTGTTCCTTCCATTCGGGACCCTATAGAAATCTTCTGTGATAATCTAGGTGCTATAGCACAAGCAAAGGAACCTAGATCGCATCAAAAGACCAAACACATTCACCGAAGGTATAACTACATACGACATGAAGTTAATAATGGTGAAATAAGTATTCACAAGGTTCATACAGATCAGAATTTGGCAGACCCATTCACGAAGCCTTTACCCCAAGCTAAGCATGAAAGTCACGCTAAGGGTATAGGACTTCATTTTTCTAATGAATGGATTTGATTTGTGTTTAGTGTTTTATGAATATGAAACTATGTAGACAACAATAGTTATGTGATATATATGTGACGTGATATTTCATTCATAATTTTGTGTTTTAATATTAGCATGTTTAATCCTTGAATAATCTAATTATTCTAAATGTCCATAGTCGATCATAGTTGTGGGAGCAATTATGAAGTAAGACAAATATGAATTGAATTGGTTGACTTTTATGGGTAAAAGTAGCAAAAGGTTGCAACCAAATTCATAGGTACTTGTCAGTGAACAAGTATTGGACTTGACCCGTTTCAAGATCACTTCATGGATCATTATCATAAGTGATTCTTGAACAAAGGTATTATCATAGTATCCTTAGACCTGAGATACATATTTGGGACTCAAGTGTAGGGAGTGCTGTGCTTTGATATGGTTCACCGTTGTTCTTGAAATATAGACAACCATATAGACCATACTCATGTATAGTATTAACTATATAAGGGGCGTATGTAGTCAAGACGGGATTTGTTCCTCTTATGTGTTGAGAGTTAGACATCTAAGGCGCCTGATTAGAAGTTGAATATAAAATGAGAATGTTTTTGATCCATGTCTCATGTTCAACATGATGTCGGTGACAAAGGGATAATTGATGAATAACCTCGTACATCAATTAGAGCCTCGAGCTCTCTAAAGAATTGGATGTTGTTGAATGGCATTAAGTCATGTGTTATTGGGGACAGTGAAGTGTTGCTAGACGTCTATCACTGTCGATGTCATTCTATGATGGAACCTTGTGCAAGTGGGAGATTGTTAGTTCTATATGCCCAAGGATGATCATGAAATGATATTACTAATAACACATGATCCTATAGGGTCACACCAATAACAAGTTTGACACCAATTATATCATTTTGACATTGGATTATGAATCATAATAAAATGATAATCTGCTTGCAATTTAATTTTGAAGAATTATTATTTTATCAAATAATAATTGTTTCAAAAGTTGATTCATATAAGATCAATTAATTTTTGAGAGTTATATATATTTGCGTCATTTATTTGAAAATTGATACAAATATATATATATATATATATATATATATATATATATATATATATATATATATATATATATATATATATATATATATATATATATATATATATATTATATGTATGTATGAATATATATATTTATATAATTATGGAATTATATATATATATATATATATATACATACATATATATGTATATATGTGTGTGTGTAAATGTAATAGCTACATAAACTAATCCAAGAGTTTTACAAGTGGGAGACACCTTTTTCTTTTGTCTTCCCATGGTTTGAACGTGCCATACCATGTGGAGAGGGTGGGAGACAAATGACACTTGCTTTTTGACATATTCTCTTGGATACCCAAGGTTTGACCATGGGGTTTAGTAGCTAGTGGACATAAAATACAATATACATCCATATGATGAATGAGTTGGGTTTTTGGCCGTAAGACATATCACATACACACATAGTATTCTCTTGTGAAGAGAAAAACTCTCTCTAAGCAACTCCATCCATAAGAAAAATCAGATTTTTCAAGAAGGAGAAAAAGGCATGCATGTATTAGCAAGCAAATGGAACTAGCATTCTAGTGTGTTCATACTTGTGGTGGATCAACCATAGAGGGAAACTAACTTGATTCCTAGCCATCAAAATCGTCCAAATCAACTCAAGAACAAAGGTTATGATCTTGAACTTTATTTATGCTTGTTCTTCATCTTATCTCTACATGAATGTAGCATGATCCTCTTGGAAGTGAAATTCGTGTTCATGATTTTATGCTTTCGTTGCAACTTCATGTTTTGAAACTCATAACATGAACATGGATTTCCAACACACCGAAGTCGCATTTAAAACAAAATCAAGCAACCGTTTCATATTTAACGGGTTTTCTTCACTATTTGAAACAAAATCAACCCGGCTCCTTCGTTTTTGAATCAAAATGTTGTAATCCCGTCTTCGCCTAAACCCATCAAATTATTATCAAGGTCGGTTCATTCATCTATTAATTACTCTTAATATCAAATTTGAATGGGTTTCTAGAAGAAAGGGGTGGGGTGGGGGGGGGTTTTGGGATTTTATACGGGGTGAGTCGTTTTTGGTCAATTCCTGGTTTCCACGTTTTCCTCCACCTCCTGCTTCCTCTAATTCTTCTCCATCCGCCACCTCCTGTCTGCTTCACCATGTAATCCGCCATCTGTTTCTTTACCGGGACTTGCCCTGCAACATTTAACTTAAAGAGAAGCTGTTAAATGTATATGGTTTCAACCTCTCAATCTCACCAACGATCTCGATCTTGATCTCTGTTTGCTCTGTGGTCGTTTCTTCTGCAATCCGCCACCATCGCTTCAGTTCATCCCGTGCTACGCCTTCACCGTCATCTCTTGCTGCAGCGACCACAAGGGTTTTCATCTACGAAACCCTAAATGATAAAAACCGACACAGGCCTCCACAGTCTGAAAGCAGAGGGGAACCTGTTTGAAGCTGTGTGAGTCCGGCGGAAACACCAATACTTGAAGCGGCAATCGAGATCTGAGGGTGTTTGTGGACGATTTAGCAAACTTCTGATGAATTTCTCGAAAATGGAAATTCAAATGATGGGAAATAGTTTTCAATCTCAACATCCCTTTCTCGATTGGTGCTCGCATGCCTCTTTTCCGGCGTCCCTCTGACCGGTGTTCAAACGCTCCTCTCTGGACCTGATGATGCTGGCTGAAGGTTCAAATTGCTCATTATTGTTTTCCTTATCTTTTTCCAAGTTTTCTGAATCGTATGAACATTGTTCATGTTCTTCTTTGACTAATCTTTATAACGCTTACTGGTTTTTAGCAACATATACTTATCCCAATTAAACTTACAGTTAATGTTTTTCGATTCAATGCCACATTCTTGTGTGATGACTGCATAAAAAAGGTATGTTCACTTTAGTTTAAATCAATTAATCTTGCAAGAAATCACCTATTTATTAAAATAATCAGATTTTATCTACCGATGAAAAATGATGATAAGATGTTAGGATTATTCAACTACAATCATGTACAAACCATTATATGCTCAAAATTAGGAGTAAGATGGTTTTTTCTAAAGTATTCCAACTTATGTAGGTTGCACTGCAAATGAAACGATCAAAGCCCAAATCATCATTTTACTGTTGATTATGTATCTTTTACATATTTTCCGTCATTAACTTTTTTCTTACTTTCAGTTTCATTTAAGCGGAAGCAGATTGTACCAAAGCTATCGATATCGGTTAAAAAGATAATTTATCTTTTTGTTTGTACTTTTTTGTAAAATTATGTTGGAGGGTAATTTTGGCAATTAACAAAATATGAGCTTATAGTGTTGTTTGTAATTCATTGAATCACACATTTTTTTCTAAATTTTCTAAAAACTTACAGATGACAGAAGTACCAAAGGATTTAACCGTAGGAACAATAGGAAGGGCAGCACAGCTAATAGTCGGGCACCCTTTTGACACCATTAATGTCAAACTTCAAAGTCAGTCGGCGGATAGTCGGGTACCCCTGAAGGTTTGAATCCCAGTTAGCTCAAACATTTTCATCCCAGTTAGCTAATAGTCGGAAATAAATAGAAATCAAAGTAAGATGGTATATTAGATAATAAAAAGTATATTGCTATTACTTCATTTGCCTCATGATTGGGCTAAGTGCAATAAATAGCAATTTACTTTCATTTTATTTTCTAATATAACATCTTACTATGAAATAAGGCCCAAAATTGATGTTTTTTCAATGGGTGTTGTTGGTCCTAGAACATTGAAAGAAAGACCAAAATTTAGAAAGGTTTTACTATTGGAGTTAACATGGTAAAAATCTGAAAGCACAGGGACCATTTTTGTAACTTACGGCCTGCTGCAAGTATTAAGAAGGCAGAAAAGAGAGAAGTAGTTGGCTTGCCGCAACAGGTAAAAGTTTTCCTGATTTTCGACTTTTATAAATTGGTAATTTTTATTAATTATTTTAATAATATAGTTGATAATGAAAAATTTGAATGTTATGTATGTTAATTGATTCAATCTACTAACCAATTCATTAAAGCTTAATTGTCCTTCTTACCGCTTCTGTTAGTTGAAAGAACATACTTTTTTGCTTAATAACTAAAATGGAATTAAGAAGGGAAGAATTTTAGGTTTCACGATCACAGGAAGTGGAGGTGGCGAAAAGGTAGACGGTAAATAGAGAATATGTAAAAGAGTCGGTAATTATATTATTGGGCAACACTTGGGACAGGCAATTATATTTTATCATGTATTGTAATTCAGCTTTATATTTGGAATTTTTTTCTTTCAGTTTCTGATCTACTTGGAAAGCACCCGCATCTTATGGAATGTTTCACCACATTTTTGGGCTGTGAAAATATAGGTGAATGAAAACTCTTTCAGAGTTTACTATTTTACACTCCAAGTAGTAACTTATCTTTTTTTAGATGGCTTTCTTGCTGGTGGTATGGATAAAAGTACGCTCTTTTCTTGAACCCTTCGCTTTCTTTATGTTTTCCTTTCTGTCTTTTGGAATTTTGTGGTTGTATAACTGATTTTTTTTATAGAAACTTATGGTCACCGGACAACCGTGTCTTTCAGGACCATGAAACTTTCAGGATCTTTAGTAATAACAAATAAGGAAACCTTATGGACATGGATCATTGTCATCATCCTTTTCTTGATGAAGCTTTTTGGACTTATTATTTACTTGATTTTGCAGTGTTAGATCCTATTTTAATGACTCTTTCGTAACCCCTACAACAAGCTTTTGAACACAAAAGAGTTGCAATCTATTGCCAATTAGAAGAAATTGCGACTATGGCTCGAAGATTCCCATGAAAGGCAAAATCTAGAGGGTCAAAACTTCCATTTCATTCAATAACCTTATTGAAACTTTATGAAATTGCTCTGTGAAAAAGGAGCCAGGGTCCCATGGGGTTCAAGAATGCTATAGAAAGAAGGGAGAAGAGCAGGGTAAAGGTTCAGGGCGGTTACGAAATTTGTGGCGGGAATGCGTGAGGGTCTGCAAGACAACGGACACAAGGAGGCGACTGCCAATACTTCCGACTCTTATTCATAGAGATGACGAGTCAAGTTTATAGAAAAAAGGGTTAGATATGAGAAATAGCAACATACTTTGAAATTGGTGATCCATCTGCTGAACTGGTGTTGTTTGGTCTATTGATCTTCATAGAAAGTTTGTTGTTTCTGTTAATCAATTGGCGATTGAGAGTAAGTCCTTTTTGGTAATTTTGCGTTGTGGGCATGTTTGAATGTTTTTTTTACTTGAACTGTTGCAGAAGCTGTGCCTAAAAGGAATCTTGAATTGATGAACGTGGATGGAATTATTAGGGAAAATGTTGCAAGTCAGCTCTAGGTATGCAAATATTATCTTGAAAATACATTTGTTGCTTAATGGATCATTCTATTTCTTTTTTGCAAATAAATGACCGTTCTACCCTTGTGTGTTACAAGTAGCTCTAAAAGAAAAAGTTAGGTTGTTTGTGAATAGATGGGAAAGATAGGTTTTCTTTTGCTCATTATACGTTCAAAAGGTGTGATACATGACCATTTTACCCTTCTGTTTGCAATGTCATTTAGTAGTAACTTTGAAAGAAAAAGTTCATTTTTCGTGACTAATGGGAAAAATACAGGTTTTCTTTTCGCAACTATGTGTTCAAAAGGTGGGAGTAAAATGACTGTTTTACTCTTTAAGAGTAACTTTAAAAGAAAAAAGTTCCTGCCTAACCGAGAAAAAGATACGTTTTTTTGTGGCATTATATGCTCGAAAAATGCGGTTCTTGGTTATCAAATGGATAAAGTTTCCTTTTTTGGCAATCTTTATGCAGCAAACAATCAAACTATGCTAGACATTCATTTTTTCATGAATATCCATAGTTTTGCGATTACTAGCATCCTACTAATTAAACAATTTTCACATAGATCAACTATGCGTAAATGAACATGTTATATTAATAACAGTTTTCTATCTGTTTTTGGTCGACAGGGATCGCGCAACGGTTGGGCGGAAGGTGAGTGTCAAGGGAAGGCTGGTTGGTTTCCGTTGGATTATGTAGAATGCCGAGAAAATTTCTCAAATTCATTTGCTGCAAAATAAAATGAGGCAAGTAATGTTTCTGATCAAGATGTTATGATGGGTATGTTTATGACCCGTGCGGAGCACGGGAGAAAACTAGTTAATA